>ML825741.1:61121-72932 GCA_009831015.1 Picea engelmannii | reverse complement strand
GTTTCTTCTTCTCTTGGAAAGAGATCCAACCTATATGGTGGATCTATGACCTAGACTTTACCTGAGCATAATTACAAATGGTTCTACATCCTTCTTGTTGGCTGTGACTTCTTCAGAGGTAAGGATCAGGACAAGGTATGCTATTTATCCACCATTTTCAGATCTAGTATTTTGTTTTGAGTTCTATACAGTCTGATCTATCTAGATCCATGTTTCAGCATTAACAGTTATTAGATCTAAACGATATATTGAGTTTACCTTTCTGTTCCTGCAGTTTGATTGATGGCTTAATGATCAGATTGATTTTGAGTTTAGATTTGTATGTCTTTATCTAAATATGAATTCAGATCTGTATTACAATCCTACTCTTTAGATCTCCTAGATCTGTACACTGTTCAAGTAGTGGAGTTATTGTTTAATCTTCTGAATTTCAGATCTGAGTCTTAACTCGGATCTTCATATCTAGTTTACTGAGTTTATTAAATCTAAACTGCTGTCTCACCTCAGATCTCCTAAATCTGTATACTAGTTAAAGTGTTTGAGTTTGTTGAACCTTAGACCTAGTTGTTTTATTCACTAAAATTAAAAAGATACTACTGTTTTGCTTCATTGCCCTAATTCTAACAAATATTACTTGGTTTCTGCTTTATCTAGTATAGTTATCACAGGGAAGAAAACTTGGTTAGTAGATAGTGGTGCATCAAAGCACATGACGGGGTACAAGGAGATCCTTTCAGATTTCAAGAAGAAATCCTTTGTAGAGCAAGTTGAGCTTGGGGATGACAAATGTTACAAGATAGAGGGAGTAGGCTCTATCTTGTAACATTTGTCACCCCCATAACCAACACTAGAAGCAACTTTGTAATTAAGATAACATAAGTTGAAATTCAAATTTGCAAGTACATAATGTTTGGATGATTGGAACACTTCATATATCTATATATATAAAAGATGAATTACAAGTACATACCATAGCTTGATACAAGCTGGTACAAGTCAAGCTCTCCAAACTGTTGAAGATTTGCAACTAAGCTCTCCAAACTGTTGAATATTTGCAACTTCGGGCAGTTATTCTCCACAAGAAAGTACAAGAAGACCCATCTATACCATTAAAGAAGCCCCGGGAAGACATTGAATACCCAAGAAGAGAAGTCAACCTCACCAGTAAACGACAAAAAATAATAAAGTAAATTTGAAGACCCAGAATGAGAAGTCGGCCCCAGTCATGCGCCCAGATCAATATAAATACAAGAGTGGATCATTTCATTTAAACAGTCAGACAACTCTCCTTCTGCAGTGCGCACAAGGCAGTTGCAGCTGCAGTTGTGGTAATTTTGCTATTTCTGTGTTTTTGGTATCTTGGTGAGTGCGCCACACTTGGAGAAGGCGCTAGGGTTGGGGGAAGGATATTCTTGGTTGTTCTAGGTCATGTTATTGAGGCGCTAGCTCTTGGAGATGCTAGCTTTGGGGAGGATCTTCTCTGTATGGTATATTGATCTAGTGATGGTGATGTACTGTTAATATCTTGGACTAAATTCTTCTATAAGAAAGGTTGCTGGGTTTTCTCCCAAGGTTGGGTTTGCCAGGATAAACTCTTGTGTTCTTGTGTCTACTGTGCATGGTTAATATTTCTTGATGTTGTTATTTCCACTGCAGTATTATAGTTGATATTTTCAGTGTATAGTTATTCTATGATAACTGTTGTATGAAAGTGAATCTTGTTAATAAATCATAAGGCAATAACTATCAAGATCTGAGAATCATAAAAATCAACACAATACCTAGCTAGGGAAACAATGAAAACCTTAGCCACCAACTTCTCCTAGCTATGAATTACTCCTAATCAAAATTGGTCGCTTCACCAAAGATCCTCAACAAGCAAGTATAACATACTGACAAGTCCTACTCAACACCTTCACTTGCATTACACAAGTGTACAATATAGTCTCCCTCCATTTTCTCTACATCAAGCACTTTAAGTAGCACTGGGGTTTCCAAATGCCACAAAACCCTAGTCTTCTTCTCTCACAAGAGCTACGAGATCAGGTGCTATCTTTGCTCCTTTAGCGTTTCTACCAAACCTTAGCCTTCTTTGTTTCCTTAGATCAAAATCCTAACCATAGCTTTCTCTTGAATTTCCTCAAGAACCCTAGCGCTCAAGACAAAGAGAGCAAATACAAATCAAGAAGAGTACAAAGTGACTAGTTAGTTCTAGCTTTCACATTTTTAATACAAGTATGTGTGTACAATAATGAATGAAATGGCTCTCTCCTCCTTTTATTTATATAAAAGGTGAACGGTGCCAACAATACAAAGTGGACCTAGTCCACTTCCAACAACCTAACTACAAGAAGATAGGCTCGCACATGGAGCACTCTAATTCTAGGTGACACATGTCAAGCTCCAAGGCATGCACGTCTAATAAATAGGGGTCCAAGGATAAATTCTCTTTAAGAAAGGGCCAACACTCCTCATCTAAATACCTCCAATGCTCCAATACTCCCTCCTAAGCCATGTGTACCTTTGCGTCCACCCCACCTACATGATCACTCCTCAACTTGAGCATCCTCAAGTCAAGTAAAAGCCTCTATGCAAGCAACCAAGTGTCCTCATGCCATCTAGGGCACAACACCCTCCAAGATGCTCAATTCTCCTCCTCAAATGTAAATCGTCCTCCCAAGCAAGCAACCAACCCCTCCAAGTGTGGACCGCGTGAAGAAATTCATCATGCCATCAATCAACTTGATCACTTACACTATCATTTGAAAATTCAAAATTGAAATTGAAATTGACATTTATAGGTCTCACCTCTTGAATCTTAAAAGGTTAAACCAAGTGGCAAGCACATATGTCATGCTACATTCAAAATTTGCCTAATGGAATTTCCTAATATGAAATAAAAAATTCAAAAAACATTGAAGAACATAGCTATCTATCATTGTCCACAATTTTTTAGTGAGAATAGAACACTGAAATCACTTCGCTATTGGACTTTTCTTTCCCTTCATCGCTGCATTGTTTCTCTCTTCATTGCTGGAAATGAAATGGTAAAAATGAGAGGCTAATTTGCTCTTTTGAGTGCATGAGAGTGTGAGGTAAGTGAGTGATTAGGGTTTTGGGGGAGGGCCCCATCCTATTCTTGCTGTTTTTGCTTTTTGAAAAAATTAAAATCTGATTTTTTTATGGAGGATGTGCCCTTGGAGTACCCAAAAGAACCTGAAATCAGGGTTTGCGTACCCATTTCAGGATGAAGTCCGCACTTAATTGTTGGGAAGAACTGAGTTCTTCACTAAAGAACCTGGTTCATTTTGGCTCTTGACAATGGTACCCATTTCTGAATCCAGAACTCAGGATGGGAACTCGGGATGGGTTTGGGCACCCTAGCCTCGGGTGCGGGTATTTGTGCAACATAGGTTATCAACACACCATGTGCCCTACATCACATGAAGCACCCCCCAGCATGGTGTAAAGTTTAAACACTTTTAAGTAACCTTGAAAACTAACACTCCCTCTTTACGAGGAACGTGTGTTCACTAACACTAGTTTGCTTCCTTTGCAACTCAACCAAACCTGCCATCTACAAATTTGAACCTATTGCAGTCTCAATATCAACCATTGGCTCCTGGAAAGGAATTGTCATCCAAACATCACATTCCTCCATCAAAGTATCACACCTCACCTCCTTAGAACAACTAGAAGTCTCACAAATGGAAGAAGCCAATGCAATATGGTTAACATATCTTCTAGGAGGTATAGTTTCCCTCTTTGAAGATCTAGGCACTCCTACATGCTCCTGTGCATCTTGTAATGTTTGGGTAAGCCATCTTGACTTTCTACATGTTGGTGTAGAAGGTGAGGGCATATCCACCCCCAATGTCATCTCGTCCACACCTGGATCTAATTCATTTCTAACCTCTGAATCAACGTTTGGTACACCAAGCTCCTCACTCCCTTCAATCACAGAGAGAGTAGTTGTGATCTAGAGGACCATACATTCTCATCAAACTTCACATCTCAACTTGCCACAATCTTTTGCTGTGGTGGAATGTAGATCCTGCAAGCTGTAGAAGTCACAATGTCCAACAAAACAAGATACTATTACAACATCTTGAACCTCCAAAGAACATTGACCACTTCTAAATTTGAAGGAACATAACCTTGGATGAAGAAGATCCTGCCAAACTCCAACATCTTTCATATCAACATCATAGGCCAAAATCTTCAGACACCACATCATGAACTATTTAGGACTTCTTGCAAAGATGATCACAACTCCAAACAAGACCAAGATAAGTGGAATAGATCTATCAAAAATCCAAAGATAAAAGCCTACACAAGTTAGCTCATTGATCCTGAAATACCAAGCTCATGGTACAAGCAATAACCTGAACAGGGCTATGAACTTGTCCATGGATCTCAAAATCTCGAGCAACTGAAGCAAAACCCTCAACAAGGTCAACTCCCTCTATTTGAGAGAAATTTGAAGCAAGAGATCAAGGTCAACTCCTTCCCTGCAATCTACAACACTCCCTTTCGCTCTAAGCCTAGATAAGACAAGATAATTTTATTAATGTCCGACTAATGACCACAAAAGTAGGTCAAAGGGACTGCTGAGTACACCGATGTCAATACAATGTAGGAGTACCAAAAGGTCTCCCATAAAAGGCGAGATGCAGAAAGCAAAGTGCGATAAGGTAGAGTAGTAGAAAGTGAGATCTACCCCGAGGCATGAAGAACCCTCGGTCTCTAGCTCAGATACCTGCACTGATGATGGGGTGTATCGTAGGAGAAAAATATGTAATGACAAGAGGACTTGTTACCGACCAAACTAGTAGACCACCAAGGTTCGTAGTCTGCTATGGCAGCAACACAGGGGATAGGTGCCCAATGTCACCACAACACCTATCCTTCCATGTTTGAGCCAAACTCCTACGCTAAGAGGCTTTGGGAGGCTTCCTGCAAACTATATCTTCACCACAAAGAATCTTAGGACCAGTGCTTAAACAGAGTACACTAGGTGAAGGTAGGAGTTAATTGTTTTAAATGCTTGCTGAAATAAAAGATAATGCAGAAAAGAAAGTGACAAACCAACAAGTTAACTTACCCCAATCCTCAAAATAATAGCCAAGTGTTGCACAAGAGAGAGGGGTGAATGTTCTTACCACTTTCCGGATGATTTGTAATGTGAATACCTTGTAAGAAGTGGCTGGAAATAAGGTATTTCTTTGCTGTCCTGTTATATCAGACATGCAAAAACAGTATAATACGCAGAAAACCAGAAAGATAATGGCCTTTTGAGGCCTCCCACAAGTGTAAAAATACACTAGATCAATAGATCTGTGGGTTTAGAGGATAGGGAAACAAAGTACAAGTGAATCTTGTGTCCTAGAGCCTTCAGATCTACTGCAAAATCAATTTCCAGTTGGCTGGAAATTACTTTTACAAAATTGGTGTTCAATTCCCCCTAGGGTCAAAACCCAAAATTTGCTACAACCAATAAATTTGCTTGTTGGGGCTGTAGTTTTACTCTATATTGACCAGAAAATAGAGATAAAATATATAAATCAGATCTGGAATGAATGTATAAGGGTTTAGGAGGTAGTTACTTACAATATGCACCCTTTTATTTGTCCATAAGAGTGTAGATTTGAAAATTTTCTTGGCTGTAATGATGCAGATTTGCACACTATTTCCGAAGAAAAACCTTGTAAAAGATATTCAATGAAACATAAAACTCAAGGGAATATGTATCTTGGGGTAGGGAAGTTCCCAAGCAACAAAAACCACAAGATCTACTAGCTTATAAAAGATAAAAATGAAGTGTTAAGCTAGGGTATGATTTCTTTTGTATTTTTGTAATAAAAGATGATTTAAAATATTTGAGATTAAATGGTTGAAGAAATTGAGAGATTTTACCTTTACCTTTTTTTAACCTTTAGATATCTCTTAGTTTGAGCGATTGTGACCCCGCAAGCTTAAGATTGGCTCGGATGGATTTCTAGTCGATTGGGTTTGGAGTTGAAGGACTATCGTCCCCAATGCTAGAAATTCAACAAGAGATGGGTTCTTCCTTGGATTTGCTAGAAGAGCTTCTTGATGGATGGTCTCCAAGACAACCGATCAACTAGGGTCAAAGTGATAACAAACCACTTGGTTGAAGCTACTTCCAAAGAAGTTGGTCCAACAACTTGGGTGTGTTTCATTAAGAGCCTGCAAAGAAAGAAGGAGATGAAAATCTATCTCCTTTCTTCCACATGACTATGTAGCCCCTCAATGGATTGATTGGTCACCTCTTGCAATTCTCCTAAGGAACCCCTGTCAAAACACAATTAAAACAATCCTTTGCCAAGAAAAACAAGCATTATAGTTGACAACCCATAGTGACACGAGAATTGAGTTCCAAAATATAGCATTATGATCTCACAAAGTTTCAACAAAAATAAAATGAGAGGAGGGGCTAGCCTTATATAGTTTTTATTTTAATGACTAGTTTCTACCTCCATTATAAAATAATAATTTTCTTGGTTTGCTCATCCACAATTGGTTGGAGGCTAAACCCATGAATAATATTTTTAATTACATAGCTCCATGATAAAAATTTGGATAAAATCCAACTTGGAATAATTGACCATTGACAATGTCCACATCAGAGGTGCGCTCCACCAAGAGAAGAAGTCGTGTAGCCTTGAAGATGGTGCGATTTGGGTAAGGAAGTCCACCATTCCATTTGGGGACAATTTCTCCTTGAAGAATGAACTAAATACGATCATATTTTGTCCACATTGACCTCTCCTTCTTCCAACGACTAGTTTGACCGATTAAATCCATAAATGAGGAGTTACGATTTGTCCCAAAGGGAACGATCTGGTCATTTAGTGAACAAATTAATTAATTTGCTTGGAGAGAAGAGCATCTTTGACTTGTCAAAAATTCTCCCAAGGCTAGTAGACCCCAACGTTCCATTTCCTTGACCATACGACTTGAGATATGTGCCCAACGATTTTCTTAGAAGGATGGGACGATTTTCCTTTGGGAGGCAATATTTCCCTCAATATTTCATCAATAAAAAATGTGCAATATGGGTTTTGTTCGTAAATTTTTTTTGATCATTTTGAACCCATGTTGTATTTTTTCCTCTGGGGACCTATTGCCTTGGGATCTGTAAACTGCCTCAAGGGACGTGCAACAATGAAAACTTTGTGAGATTTCCATGTTGAGAACAAAAATGATAATGCACCATGGCCAAGGGATGACTATAGACTCAATAGAAGATAATTATGTGGGAAGACATAGGTGTGCATGACATGGATCGGACTAGGCCATGTTACCCCCATTTTGTGGATAACTAAGGAGATGATGTCTCGAGGACCTTAGGTTGCATAAATGGAGTGCCGAGAGACTACATGACCAACAATACACTTTGCACAGATGGAAAACCCACTCAGCGCCACAGATGCTCATAGGTTTACAGATGGCATCCACCACACCAATTGGCTTCCGGAAGGCAGTGGGCCTTGCTCCATGAGGTACAAGTCAGTATTATGGTGAGAATCATTTCATACCTAAGCCATTTGATTATGTTGTATCGTAGATTGCCCTAGATTTCATGAGATGTGCTTGGACATTATGCCTTTTTCCCTGCTTCACCTTGGTGGTTGACATTGTGCCCTAGTAAGTGGTCTTCTTTGGAAATGGGTTTGCTGCTGGGAAATCCCTTAATGAGCCATCGTACCGTTCCCGACCATACTTACCATTTTACATTATTATTCCCCTCCATTTCCTTATCTCTTGGGATTTTAGGGTGTATTGACCCAAAGAAGGGGTTGTCCCTCATTCTATGGGAAGAAGGGGCTAAAGGCCCATAGGGGTTGGTGTTGGGTAAAAGATAGAAGCCATATATGAACCTTCTAGATGCTTCGCCCAGGGATCACCCTAGAGAGCACTAAAACACTCATCTTTGAATAAAAGGGGACCCATAATATAACAAAGAAATGCCTAAAAGGTAGATTGAAGGATAGGAGGTCTCATCACGAGCCGACCTATCACATCCATGGATATCTAGTGGTATGACATTGTCATTTTTTGGTCACCAAACCAGGGCAGTGACTCAGTTGCATGGCTGAGAGAAAGGGGGTCTCATCACGAGCCAACCTTCTCATTTTCATTAAGTATTTGTGGGTGACATTGCCACCATCTGGTCACCACGCCAAGGCAATGAACTTCAACCTCTCCTTGTGCTAAAGAAAATATAAAGAAAGAAAGATAAAGGGCAAATAATGGGCTTGGAAAAAGTGCATTGCAGACGAAGGTACCACACACCCTCTACAAAGGCACCCATAAATGAGACACTACGACCCCTAGTATGTCATGAGCCCCATGCCCATTGAGTTTTGACCCCATCCACCTCATACACTCTACATGGCTTAGAGAGGGACCTCTTGGAGGCTCTCCTTGACCTAGGGAAAAATCTACCCAATAGGACACCTCGTCAACCCTCCCATACTTAGGCTTGACAAGTCACATAGTGTCTTTGAGTTGTTAATTGTTAGATATAGTAATCTTTGATGCACATGCTTAGATGGCTTATTTATTGATTAGATCCACTTATCATGATGTTATGACTTGAGATCCTTGGAGGGTGTGTCCATTTGTTTTTGCAGGATCTAGCTGGTGGACAGTTTTGGGAGAACAAGCCTAGCTTGGGCTTCCATGGGGCTACAAGCCCACAGGTTGGATGCCAGGGGCCCGCATGCCAGATGAGAGAAAGATGACTTGGACGACCTTGATGACTTGGATGACCTAGCCCACCCATTGCTTGCTAAACGATTTTCCCAGGAGGGGAAAAAACGTCCCACTTTTGAGCATGACGTCATGATATTGGGGGTTAGGGCTTGGTGGTGAGGTGCCACTCATTTGCACTTGGACGTTTTGAGGAGAAGAGGGTTTTCACCAAGATGAGATCACCTAAATGCTTGACACGTGGCCTTGGGAGGCCCTTCCATGCTTCTCCAACACCAACAACCTCCTCAAAGTGGCAAAACATTCCTTAAAGGGGTGATGTCATCCTAGATTAGGGTTTAATTTTTGCAAAAGATGAAATTTTAAGTGAATTGTGTAATATTATTGTGTTAAGGGGGGGCAAGATTAGGGTTGTTGACCCCTAATCTTGTGTTTTACTCCTTATTTTGTGGACAAGTCATGTTGGCTAATTTTAGTATAAATAAAGATCATAAGATCTCATTTTAAATCATAACTCTCCTCTTGTGAGAGGTTTTGGTCTGAAATTTTCGGCCTCCTTAGCTATTTAGCTCTTGTGCACTTGTGAATGGCTATGGTTGTGAATGGTTAATGGAAGAAGTGATGCGCTAGCCTTGGAAGGTTATTTTCTAGCTCTTGTGGTGGATTGTCTTAGCATCTCTCTTGATCTTGGTATGGTTTTTACTCTCTTGCTATCATTTTATTCAAGTCAAGTATTGTTATGCTAGGAGCTAGGTGGGAAGTATAAGGGCATACACCCCCACCATAGTCTTTACCATTTTTGCTTCATCTCATTTATTGACAAGGGTTTGCTAAGAGAACTATAAGGACATACACCCTCTTAGTTTAAACCCTAGCTTAGAGAAACTTGCCTTGAGAAGTAAAAGGGCTTACACCCCCAAGGAGGTAGCTTCTCTAAGCTCCTTGTGACTCCATTAACCCAATAGTAAAGGCACTAGTCATTAATTTGTTGCATTGGAGAAATAAATTATTGCATTGGGAAATGTGAATTTCGGTCATTTTTACTTCTTGTAAAGTGGATTGTCTTCCTTGTGCCTTGGGCACCTCACAGCCACTAGGGCGTCCTCATCTAAGGGCTACTTATTGCTGCTGTTACAAATTTGCATCTTCAGTCATTAGGGCTGCAGAAACCCTAACATACTTGCTTTAATAACTCTCTTATCAACCATTGGTTTTTGCTCAAATTTTGCACATTTACTCTTCTTGTCCTAGTGCACTTTTTGGCAAATTTTGAGGTGATTCTAGTGGCTGATTTTATTGCTGTAATACATTGAATGTTACAGCCATAAGGTTGATATAATTTGCTGCAGACAAGTGTTTACAACAACCTTATCTTTGTGCTAAAAGGATTGGTTCTTCATCTTGAGTTTAGCTAGTAAATTGCTAGTCTTTCTCTTGCATTTTCTACTTGATCTTGAACACATATTGAGCAGCTTATAGTATCTTTTTCTTGTTGTTATATACTGTCATCTATTGCTGCAAATTAGGGACAACAAGCTTAACTTGGTGATCCAACTAACATATACTGTTGCAAGCTATGTTTTCTTGTGTCTCAGGCAGGTACAATCATCCGAAAAAGCACTATATTTGTGGCGCAACCTTTACTTGACTTACAAAACATCTCTCCCTACCCTTCATTCCATTTAGACTTGACCTATAGGGGTTCCATTTCCACTTCCTTCCATCTTCGTCTCAATCCCCCTAGGGTCACTGAGATCGCCTACCTAGAGTGACCTAGTCACCCTTGAAGTGCAGGACCTACATCGAGGTGACATTGGGTGTAGGATTCCCATAGTTGTAGCACTTGTTCCTTGGTTGGGTCGAGCTTTGCCCAACCTACAACTTGCGCTATAACATGCCCCACAAACTGCAATCACCCCTACATAAGACATGTGGCTCCACACAATCATGTGACCCAATAGATCCATGCCAAGGCCTCCAATCCTATCCAGGACAAGAGACATTGAGACGAGGACTAAGGGAACTGATCATGATCAGACCAAGTCTGGAAGTCCACTACAAAATCGTCCACTAGGGTTTACATGGCTTTAACTTGCATCCTTGGGCTTACAATGGTGTAGCCAAATGAAAACTCTAGGGTACCTTCTGGAGAGATAACAGGACCCAAAAGAAAAGTAGATCTGTCATGGAATGGATCCATCTCTCCTACCATCTGAGGCCGAATGAAGAAAGTTGAGTATAGTCGATTGTCTCGGGGGGTACCTGGTCGGGTGCCTGGATCATTCGCTACGCTGCTGACTGGTAGAGGTAGTGCACCGACAAAGTTTGGGGGATCTCATCTGTCTCTTGGGATGGGATATGGTCTGGCCATGTCGTTGAAATCTCGTGGGATGAGGGAAGTTCCCATGGGTTCACATTGATCTGGAGTCCGGGGCTACGCTGGTGTTGGTCTGTCTCTTAGTGCCCCTTTCTGAGGGTAGCACTGGGAAGAAGGAGGCGATCCGTCGAATAGGGCTTGGTCTCGTAGGAGGCTGAAGAATATGGGCTCGGAGCCTGAGGGCCTCCTATATGTATATGGCTAAACACCGCTAGTCCGGATACATGAAGAAGCTCATGAGGGTTTGAGTCTCCCTAAATAAGCAATGAAACTGCCCCTTGACCTCATAGTAAATGGGGCACTAGAAGATGAAGTGCTCCTCAGTGTCGACCTTCTGTAGCTAGCATAGCTGACAGATCCTGTCTTGTCGGTCGATCTGGTGGTTTGTCTCTACCCAAAGTCTATGAGAGCCTACTCTAAACTGGCCTAGAGGAATGCGAAGAGCATGTACCCAGTGTCAGAATGTATACTGTGGACCGTGGTCGAACGATGAACCCATCCCTGAGCTTCAAGAAATGCTTAGCATAAAAGGCCATCTTTGGGCGTAATCTATTGAAATATTGTAACTGCAAAGAGTATTCTATTTATTATTGATGTATTATTCATTAGATCAATCCCCTTTTGTGGATTGATCACGTCGGGCATTGTAAATGACCAAATCCCCTTTTGCGGATTGGTCAAACCCTAATTGTAAT
>ML825741.1:21044-49639 GCA_009831015.1 Picea engelmannii | reverse complement strand
ACTCTCCCTCACCTCACTCTCGTGTCTTGATTTATCTTTTATGCTAGCCGTTTTGCCAAGATAAACCTAAGGAAGGAGGAAAGAGCACGAGGCCTTGCTTAAGCAACACCAGAGTGAGCCTCTTTCCCCTAGGGTTTTGTTTCCGGGGCCCTGCCATTGCAGCACTTCAGAACTCTTCCCTTTAGTCCTTAGCCTTTTCCCTTCAACTTTGCGTCCTCTCTTGAATTGACTCCATTTACCCTTAGGCACTGATCTCTCCAACGTTGAAGTGATAGTGGTCAAACAAACTTTCATACTCTTATAAATTGAAACCCTAACTAACTACTAACCCTAATAAGGCTGACGTCATCCTTGGTTATTCCATCTTGACGCAATAATTTCTCTTTATAGGCAATTAGATGGTGGTTTGAAGCATTTATTGAGTAAAGGATTGATTTGATACACTGTTTGCTACATCATCTTGACATTTATTGATGAATTGATATTGTTCCATTGCTATATTAATAAACATTGATCTCGTCAGTATCTATTGTCATAATTGTTAATAAATTGATATCAGATAGTTCTATGAAGTACTAACCCATTGAATCATAGCCTGCATGTATTGTTTTGCTATTGCTTTGTTCCGAGTAGGTGTTCTCATTTGGGCCTACACTTCATTATTGGCTGTTTGGCCGGGACTATCTACTCTTGGTGGTAACCTGTGAAGAGGGAATTTCACTTTGACCTTTATACCTTAGCCTCTTCAAAACTCCAGGTTACCGGGGACGTCTCCCCTGGGCCTAACCTCCCTGAATAGAAAGAACCTCCCCATTGTGGTGACATTGGGTGGGGTGGGTTCCTGTTACGCCAGTTTGGCCTCTATCTCCTAGCCTTTTGACCTAGCTACAAACTGTGCAATAACAACGCCCAAGAATGTGACAGAATTAAGGAGCTTCTTTAGGCTGTGCAACTATTACAGGCGGTTCGTCCGTGTTTTTTCTCAGCTCGAAGCATCGCTGACAGATCTTACCAAGCATGGGGCCTTCATATGGACCGAGAATTCACAGGAAGCCGTTGATCACATGAAGGAAGTCATGGGCACTTGTCCAGTGTTGGCACTGCCAGACTTCACCTTGCCATTTGTACTAGAGTGTGACGCATCCGGCGAAGGGATCGGTGCAGTTTTGATGCAGGGAGGACACCCCGTTGTATTGGAGAGCCGGAAGCTTAGTCAACCTGAGAGGTTGTACTCCATTTATGAGAAGGAAATGTTGGCAATCATGCATGCCTTGACCAAGTTCAAACAATATTTGGTGGGCAACAAATTCGTGGTCAAGACCGATCACAACAGTTTGAAGTATTTCCTTGAGCAGAAGGACCTAAGTGAGCGCCAACAGAAATGGGTGACGAAGGTACATGCATTCAACTTTGACATAGAGTATGTCAAAGGGAAGAAGAACATTGTGGCCGATGCACTATCGAGGAGACCTGCGACATGTTCTTTGATGGAGATTTCAGCAGATTGGAAATCCCACTTGTTAGTGGAATATTCCAAGAACAAGTACGCTTGTGAGGTGATGGATGGGCAGATACAGGATGACCAGTATAGGGTCATTGACGATGTCATATTTTACAAGGATAGAGTCTACTTGGTGCCAGATTGAGGGCTTAAGAAGAAGATCCTCACCGCAGTTCATGATTCACCTCTAGCAGGCCATCAGGGGTTTTTCAAAACCTACAGACAGATCAGAGAGAGGTTCTCATGGAAGGGCCTCAAACAAGACATTTTGAGACACGTCAGTGAGTGTGTGACTTGCCAGCAGAACAAGTCAGAGCATGCTCTTCCATCAGGGCTACTTCAGAGACTGCCCATTCCAGAGCAGAAATGGGAGAGTATATCTATTGACTTCATCACAGGTCTACCCAAGGTCTAGGGTAAGGACTGTATCTATGTAGAGGTCGACAGATTGACCAAGTTTGCTCACTTCTACGCCATATCGACAGAGTACAACGCAGTTCAGGTAGCTGAGCTTTTCTTCATGGAGGTCTTCAGACTTCATGGGTTGTCGAAGAACATCGTCAGTGACAGGGACAGTCGGTTCATAGGGACATTTTGGAGAGAGTTGTTTTGGTTGGTGGGGACAGAGTTGACACCTAGCACTAGCTATCACCCTCAGACAGATGGGCAGACCGAGATTGTCAACAAGTGGGTTGAAGGGTATTTGACGAACTATGTAGGAGGACAGCAGAGAACGTGGGTAAAATGGTTACATTTAGGAGAACATTGCTACAACACCACCTTCCACATGTCCATTGGTATGACACCCTTTCGAGCATTGTACGGATATGATGCTCCCACTTTGGTAGACTTGGTCTTTGGGGAGAGCAGAGTTCCCAAGGCCAAGGATTGGATCATAGAGAGTCAGGAGATTCTCAAGTTGTTGAAAGAGAACCTGGAGATGGCGCAAAACCGACAGAAGATAAGTGCGGACAGGCTTAGGATAGAGTGCAGCTTTGAGGTTGGAGATTTGGTTTTCTTGAGACTCCAACCCTACAGATAGTCATCTCTGAAGAAGAGTGGGGCTGAGAAGCTCAAGCCCATATTTTATGGTCCTTACAGCATCATGCGCCGAGTAGGCGAGGTTGCTTACGAGCTAGAGCTTTCAGAGGGGAGAAAGATTCATAACATGTTCCACGTGTCTTGCCTCAAAAAGGCAGTGGGACAATTCATTAGCACATCAGAGGAGCTTCCCTCGTTGGATGAGGAGGGACAGTTGGAGTTAGTTCCGGAGGAGGTTTTGGAGTTCCGGGAGCGGAAACTGAGGAGCAGGGTCATCAGAGAGTGTTTGATCAGATGGAGAGGGCTTCCTGTAGAGGATGCTACTTGGGAGAGCGAGCAGGTGTTGCAGCACCCTGGACTTGTATTGCTTGAGGACAAGAAGAAATTCCAGGATGGGCTCCTACCAGTGTTGGTGGTCTACGGGGAGGCTGCTCCTTTGTTGGTGCTGACTCCTCCTCTGAGCTAGTGGTTCCACTGTCCTGCTCCTCTTCCTCACTGTCCACGCTGTCTGTTGCTACCTCAATATAATGAATCTCTCCCTTGCCCATGCACCTGTGCCCTGGGACCTGTTGACCGTCTCTCCAACTAGGGGGTCAACTCCATGTGCCATGAAGAGATGCATCATCAGATGCTCATTTGATGAAGACTTTTTGGTTCTACAGGGCATTTTTAGCCACAACACTTCTTTTTGTAAACGGAATTTCCTGGAAGCCAGATTCAGGGCTTAAGAAGAAGATCCTCACCGTAGTTCATGATTCACCTCTAGTAGGCCATCAAGGGTTTTTCAAAACCTATAGACAGATCAGAGAGAGGTTCTCATGGAAGGGCCTCAAACAGGATGTTATGAGACATGTCAATGAATGTGTGACTTGCCAGCAGAACAAGTCAGAGCATGCTCTTCCAGCAGGGCTACTTCAACCACTCCCCATTCTAGAGCAGAAATGGGAGAGTATATCTATGGACTTCATCACAGGTTTACACAAGGTACAGGGTAAGGACTGTATCTATGTAGTGGTCAACAGATTGACCAAGTTTTCTCACTTCTATGCCATACCGACAGAGTACAGCGCAGTTCAGGTAGCCGAGCTTTTCTTCAGGGAGGTCTTCAGACTTCATGGGTTGCCGAAGAACATCGTCAGTGACAGGGACAGTCGGTTCATAGGGATATTCTGGAGAGAGTTGTTTCGGTTGGTGAGGACAGAGTTGACACCTAGCACTAGCTATCACCCTCAGACAGATGGGCAGACCGAGATTGTCAACAAGTGGGTTGAAGGGTATTTGAGGAACTATGTAGGAGGACAACAGAGAACGTGGGTAAAGTGGTTACATTTAGGAGAACATTGCTACAACACCACCCTCCACATGTCCATTGGTATGACACCCTTCCGAGCATTGTACGGATATGATGCTCCCACTTTGGTAGACTTGGTCTTCGGGGAGAGCAGAGCTCCCAAGGCTAAGGATTGGATCATAGAGAGTCATGAGATTCTCAAGTTGTTGAAAGAGAACCTATAGACGACGCAAAACCAACAGAAGATAAGTGCGGACAGGCATAGGATAGAACGCAACTTTGAGGTTGGAGATTTGGTTTTCTTGAGACTCCAACCCTACAGATAGTCATCTCTGAAGAAGAGTGGGGCCGAGAAGCTCAATCCCAGATTTTATGGTCCTTACAGGATCATGCGCCGAGTAGGCGAGGTTGCTTACGAGTCATCGGTGTTATATTCGGAAAGTGCCATTGAGCTAAAAAGGGTAAAAAACTCTTTTAAGTCAGTGTGAGCTAAAAATAGAAGTCAACAGTGAATTAAGGTTTCAACAGTGATTTAGGGTTTTTGAAAGCTATAAAGGAAAGGTCAGCAACCTAATTCATCATTATGCAGATTACGACTTGTCATTGAGGAGAGAGGCGCATCTCAGGAGAGATAGTTCAGTGGATTCCAGGAGGAAGACACCAGTTGGCTGATTTCGGGGTTGAGAGACACACCCTAGTCATCGGGAAGATCATTCAGGTTTTCCATCATTCTTCAGTAGCAGTTACATAGTGTTCAGCAGCAAGGGCGCATTCATCCAGAGGGAGGGCGCAACTTCTGAGGGGGTTTTAGGTCGACTTGCCCCATCTAGGGGGAATTCTGAGATTTCCCTCCGACCCATTTGAGAGGAGGGCAAGGCACATCTTTTGCCTGGTTCCTCATTAGATTTCGATGGAGGAATCAACTGGGACACATTTTCTAGACTTGGACGTGTGACACTTTTGGCAGGCACATTTGGGGTTCCAGAGCGAGCATTAGACCAGATTCAGGAAAACCCTTATGACCCATTTCCCAGTAGACCAAGGCGGTTGTTTTGAGATATATCTCGTCCGATTCCGACGATGGAATCACTAGGACGCATTTTGCCAGAAGAAGAGGGGTGCATTCCCCCAGGGGTATCCATCCGGGGTCCAGACTCATCAGCAGAGGGGTCCGACAGATACCTGTACTGAGGACTAGAGCAGGGCGCATCATTTGGGACAGTTTCCAGGCCATTTCGAGAAGTATAGCTCCTAGGGCGAACTTTCCAGACTTCCAGCAGTTACCGTCAGAGCTGCCATATTCCCAGCGCACCCATTGATTCCGTAGCACTCACATATTCCGGGTATTATCTCTTAGTTGCTTATTTGTATTCCGGCTAAGATCCTTTTGTCTTCTGATCTAGTCGAGTGTTGTTATTTCATTCAGCCGCATTCAGCCTATTGTAATCCGCAAAGATATCATAATACAAATTTTGTAGTCCTTTGTCGCATTTATTATTTGTATGATCATTTATATGCTATAAACAATAGATCCGACATACACATTAACAACATTACCTAGACTAGCCAAGTCAGGAACATTACAACAAATGAGTGAATTAGCCTCTCATGGACCTATGCACCCCTCTTAAACCATCCATAAGGAAACCTAAAGATGAATGGCCTAGATCACTCCAAGCCATATCTAATCAATGGGTGAGATCATCTCAAAAGAATCTCACTTAGAACCCCTCTTTGGGTTAAGTTCCTAAGTTCACTTTATGTCCCTCAATTCACCCACTTAGTGAATTAATTGTCACTTTTGCCTTAAGTGACAAATTCCACCTTTTTGACTTAAGTGAAGTCAATGTGGAATTAGACATAAAGTACAAGGTACATAGTCACAAATATTTCCCTCTTGTGATTAGAGACTCACAACCACAAGGGGACCACTTCCCAAGGTACACCAAAACTCAACAGTAAGAAATTTCTGAATTAGCTGCTGTAATTATTTTCTTCCTTTGAAGCCCCTCTTTGCTGGTTTTCCCCTCACGGGGGTTTCCAGGGTAATTTCTGGCTTTAGTGTTTTTATGTGCTTGGTTTCTATTGCTTCTGCTGTGCATTTAAAAGTTAAAAACTCAGCTGTATTTTCTGTTCCATAGTTCAGAATTTTATTTCTGGTGAAAGAATAATTTTCTGGGTATAAAACTATTAGCAAATTAAATCTGCATGCTGGGTTTTAGAAATTAACAAGGTAGCCCACGAAAATAAATACCAATCAAGTCTATTTCAATGTCACAAAGTTTCAGCCCTTAGGGCACACTTCCCAAGCAAATTACAGATCTGAAAATGACTTATAACAGTAGATAATTACAGTAGTAATCTGCCCCTTTAGCTTCTAGATGTTTGTTAAGTCACCTAACAAATTCTGCTCTTTGTTATGTCAAATCAGTATGCATGGCCAACACTAGAAATAATTCAATAATGAAGATAACATAAGCTGAAATTCAAATCTGCAAGTACACAATGTTTGGACAGCTGGAACACTTCATATCTATATATATAAAAGATGAAGTACATACCACAACTTGATACAAGTTGGTACAAGTCAAGCTCTCTAAACCCTAGCTACTGAAACAATGAAAACCCTAGCCGCCAACTCCTCTCAACTAGGAATCACTCCTAACCAAGCTTGTTTCTTTAGAAACGATCCTCAACAAGCAAGTATAACACACCAACAAGGCCTCTTTGGGACCTTCACTTGCATCACACAAGTGTACAAGATAGTCTCCCTCCTCCACATCAAGCATTCCAAGTAGCACTAGGGTTTCCAAATGCTACAAAACCCTAGTTTTTTTCTCTCACAATAGCTACAAGATCAAGTGCTCCCTTTTCTCTTCTAGGGTTTCTCCCAAACCCTAGCCTTCTTTGTCTCCTTAGGGAAAAACCTTAAGTCTAGCTTTCACTTATATTTCCTCAAACCCTGGCACTCAAGACGAAGAGAGCCAATAGAAATGAAGATGAGTATAAAGAGAATAGTTTGCTCTAACTCTCACATCTCTAACACAAGTATGTGACTACAATAATGAATGAAAGGAATCTCTCCTCCCTTTATTTATATGAAAGGTAAGTGAGGCTGATAATACAAAGTGGACCTAGTTCACTACAAGCAACCTAACTACAAGAAGATAAGCTTACATGTGGAGTGCTCCAACTCTAGGTGACACATGTCAAGCTCCAAGGCATGCATGTCCAACAAGCAAGGGTCCAAGGTTGAACACCCCTCAAGAAAGGTCCAATCCTCCTCCTTAGAAGGCCTCCAATGCTCCAATGCTTCCTCCTAAGCCATGTGTACCTCCAATTCTACCCCTTTTACATGGTCACTCCTTGACCCGAGCATCATCAAGTCAAGTACAAACCTCCACACAAGCAACTAAGTGTTCTCATGCCATCTAGGGCTCAATGCCCTTCTCCAAGATGCCCAACGCTTCTCCTTGAAGTTAAGTTGTCTTCCCAAGCAAGCAACCAATCTCTCTAGGTGTGCACCCTATGAAGAAAGTCATCATGCCATCTGGGTCTCCAATGCTCCAAGGAAGTGTGCTACATAAGCAACAAGATAAGGTCTAGCAATCCATGGATGAGCTAATCTCCAATTTGTATGTCCATCACGGTACAACCAAGCATTATCAACACACCACGCACTCCACATCACATGAAGCACCCCTAAGATAGTTGGACATGCATTATTCAAATGTGGGACATGTGTCCACATGTGTTTGACACTTGGACTCTGCATGTCCTAACATGTCCGACACTCTGGATGTCAAAAAATGTTCAAAAGCTTCCAAAATGTGTGCAAATGTGTCCCGAGGTGTCCCATTGTGTGTTTGATGTAGTTATATTGTCTAAATGTTCAAAACATTTACATATTTAAGTCTATATTTAGTTTTTGTAATTTGATATATTTTTTTAATTCTATATATACATTTATTTATTTATATTTATATTAACATGTCCTTCATGTCCTATTTTGGGGGGTCTATGTTTCTCATGTTGGATGCCCGTGTCTTTGTGTCCTAGTGTCATGTGACTTAGGTTAATATCCTTCATCTTAGCTTAGCAACATAGCATAAATACTTGTCACATAACATGTCCAAATGAACCTTAGGGTTTTTTTGGTCTTTGAGTGCCTCTTTGAGCCTCTAGCACCCTTGGATTCTTGAAGTTAAATGAATCACTTAATACAAAATTTCCATGCTTATGCTGTTCTCCTAGACACTTGAATGGCTACAAGTGGGGTGCATCCCATTTTAAAAGGTAATGATTGAAGGATGCTTAGAATTACCTATAATTGTCGAGCATCCATCATCTATCAGGTGGGACACTGTTGAAACTTGGAGGAGTGAGACCGAGCTTAGATTAACAACCACAGTGGCCCCCTTACAAAAGCACGTTGGCCTAGAGCGCAAAGTCATTGCTTTTTTGATGAATCTAACTTGTGTGGGAGTTGTGACAGTGCCTTGCATTCACCAACCCTACTTGCCTCTTACTGCTGTTGCCTCCCATTTTGTCCTTACTAGGCTTGATTTTTGTCCATATTAGGCTTGATTTTTTGTCCATATTAGGCTTCTTAAAGTTTTTCTTCACTAGGCCTCTTATGTGGGCTTCTAAAGTTTTTCTTTACCAGGCCTCTTATGTGGGCTCCTTATGATGACGTGAGTTCTCTTTTCTAAGTTATCATGAATATCAAATGGGGGTGTAAGGGAGCTTTCTTCCTAATGTTTGAGGTTATAACATTCATTGAAACAATCAAGTACCAAATCCTTGTTACTCCAGGCATTTCTTGAAGAACCATGCCCAAAACCCAAGCATTTCTTTAGTGTTCATGATAGAAATAAGTTAGCCTCAATTCTTGTACATCATATGCTAATGTATCAGAGTAATTTATACTGAGTCCTAGTTATGGTGTGAAAATTGATATGATTGCAGGTAAAAATTGAGGGATTATTTATGGCCTTCTGCACGATTGAATGGTTATGCATTGACAGAGATCAATACACAAATAATGGATTCTTCTACAAGCCATATTCTTCTCCTGTAACTATTCTTTCCAATATATTTAAAGTTTAAGCATATAAAGAAGCATCATAAAAAGCATTCTCATAAAATACAAGTACCCAACACCTAACAACTCAGAAGGAAAGTTAATTTATGTGATTCGTGGATGATATGAACTTTAAAGCAATGTACTCCATCCAAAATACAAAATGCAACCATAATACACAGTGAAGAGAGTTTCTTGTTTGGCAATGGAGGTGGTTTACTACCAAGGGTTGTGCATTTTTATTCAACAAAATGTGATTATGGCATCTATCAAATTGTGCAGATATTGCTTTCTTGGTCTCGAGATTGAGCTGAAATTGGACAACTGCATCATTTTGAATCTTTGATTAAACCAAATGGAAAGGAGTATTTTATTCAATATGACAATTCTTAGGGTGTAGGCTAATTTGAATCTCTTCTATTTTGTTTTCACAACATGAAATGATAAAAGAACTTAAAATGTTGCATGGCTCAAGTAAATTCTTCCTTCACACATGCAAGTATGAGCACATATGATTGTAAGATGATGTAACTATTCTATTTTTTAAAATATTGGAGTTGAGTTTTTATGAAAACTGAAGTTTCTTTTCCAGCACATGTCAGCAAAAGAGTTGTTCGCAGATCTGATTATTTTGTTGAAAATGGTTTGCAGCTTTAATCCCACTGATTCCTACATATGGATTGAACTATACGCAGCTCCAACAGATAAAGATTTAGATTTCATCGGCCGTGTAAGTGATTGTGAGATCCACTAAGTCTTCACAATTTTTTTTCAGTTATTGTTAGTTTGAGCAAATTCAGAAGTTTCATAATGTTTCAGATATATTGATATTACTCTATGCAGACTATTCGATCTTGGTATGTGCTTGGTAGGTTGGGAGGTTTCAATTCTACAAATTTGCAGGTTTGATCACTTTTCTCCTCACTCTAGAGTCTACATTGTTAATTTGTATAGAAATCATTGTATCTGGCTTTTCTGCATTTTCTCTTTCATGTTTGTTACCTCTTTGTGACAAAAGAGGCATTGCCATCAACCTCTCTAAATGGGTATGTACACTATGTATCATTTATTGATGATTACTCTCGTAAAACTTGGGTTTATTTCTTGAAGTCAAAAGATGAAGTACTTGGAAAGTTCAAGTAATTAAAAGCCTTGGTAGAAAACCTCTAAGGAAAATCAAGATACTCAGGTCAGACAATGGAGGAGAGTACACTTCAAATGAATTTGGAAGCTTTTGCAGAGATGCTGGGATTAAGAGGGAGCTCACCACTCCCTATAATCCTAAAAAACAATGGTGTAGCAGAAAGAAAGAATAGAACGATTATGGAAGCAGTAAAGCCTATGATTCATGATCAAGATCTTCCAATGCACTTGTGGGCTGAAGCAACAAGAACAACAGTATATGTCCAAAACAAATTATCCTATAGTGCACTTGGATTCAAAACTCCCGAAGAAATGTTCACCGGAAAGAAGCCAAAAGTAAGCCATCTCAAAATATTTGGTTGTCCAGTATGTGTACACATTCCAAAACATTCCAAAAGAAAAGAGAACTAAGTTGGATCCTTCAGGAAAGAAGGGAATATTTGTTGGATACTGTGAGGTCTCTAAGGCCTTCAAAATTTACATACCAGGTTATCATCATATTGAGATCAACATAGTTGGTTGATGCTACTCTATACAGACAGATTATTGGTTCGTTGATGTATCTGACGAATACCAGGCCAGGTATATGCTTTGCCGTGAACACCTTGAGTCAGTATCTGGTGGAGCCCAGATGTGTTCAACTTGTAGCTGCAAAGCATGTGATGAGATGCCTTAAGGGTATGTTGGATTATGGTCTCTATTATACTGGAGATCATGACTTTAGACTATATGGTTATACTGATTTAGATTGGGCTGGAAGTGCTTCAGATAGAAAGAGCACTTCAGGATTTTGTTTCAGTTTGGGGTTAGCCATGACTTCATGGAAGAGCAGGAAGCAATCAAGTATTTCTCTCAGCACAGCAGAAGCAGAGTACATTGCAGCATGTTCCGCCAGTTGTGAAGCCATATGGCTTCGGAAGTTTTTGACAGGTCTGTTTGATCTGGAGATGGAAGTCATCATGATTCTGTGTGATAACCAGAGTTGTATAAGGATGATGGAGAACCTAGTGTTCCATGATAAGTCGAAGCACATAGAGATCTGGTACCACAACATTCGTGATATGGTGCAGAGGGGAGCTGTAAAGCTCCAATATGTTGGCACAAATGAGCATGTTGCAGATATGTTGACTAAGTCTCCATCTCGTGTGAAGTTTGAGTACTTCCGAGACAAGCTTGGTGTAGTCTGAAAGGACCGCCCTCGAAGTGGGGAGTAATGATGATGATACTATGGTATCCTAACCAACAACGGGTAGCTCCGTTAGGATTTTATATCTTAGGGGATTGATCATCCTTGGGCAGATCTCGAATGTCCGATAAGGATGGTCTGCCAGAGTACCTATGCATGTATATGCCAAATGTGGTCAGTAGTGGTAGCTCAATTAGGATTTTATATCCTAGGGAATCTTATGATTCTTGGGAAGATCCTGAAGGTCCTGTAAGGACGGTCTCTTAGAGTACCATTTGTAGCCTGTTAGGATTTTATATCCTAGGGAATCTTATGATTCCTAGGTAGATCCCGAAGGTCCGGTAAGGACAGTCTGTTAGAGTACCACAAATGTTGTTGATACACCTGTCTCATTCTGTTGCCACATGTTGATGATGATGTTCAAGCCTTGTGATGTTGTTGATGGATGTTAGTCCAGCTTCGTGTTGTTGATGATGATGTTCTAGCCTCGTGCTATTGATGATGTTGTTGTTCCAACTTCGTGCTATTGATGTTGATGTTTCAGCTTGATGCTGATGATGATGTTACTCCAGCTCCATGCTGTAAACGATGATGATATTGATGATGAGAAAAACTTTTGATGATTTATAGATGTTCCAGTCAGTGTTCCAGATGTTGATGATGATGCTGCCCTCTCCTTCTGTTGATGTTGTATTGAGTCATGTCAGTGGAATACCCTTCTCGTTAAGGGGGAGTGTTGAAATATTGTAACTTTGAAGAATATTCTAGTTATATTTGAGTTATTATTTTATTGATCAAATCCCCTTTTGCGGATTGATCAAGTCGAGTCTTGTATAAGATCAAATCCCTTTTGTGGATTGGTCAAATTGTATTTGTATAGTGGTATTTGTAAAGTCGACCCCAAGTAATTATAAAATGGTTTTAGCCACTTCTAGGAGAAGTCGGCTCAACCAAGTGAAGAGACAGAACCCTAGCACCATCTCACACTTGTATTTATATGTGAGGTTGGTGTCTCATTTACACACACTTACTCACTCACTCATTTAGTGTGCATATCTTGAAGGCAGTTGCAGTTGCAGGAGAAAGGAGAAGAGAGGCGCATGCTCAGTCTTGGTCTGTCTTTGGTGTTTTGGTCTTAGTCTTGGCATTGTATTGGGCCTTGGTAATCTATTATTGAAGAAGTTTTTGCTGGGTTTTCTCCCCCATGAGAGTTTCCCAGGATAAAATGCTGCGTACCTTGTGATTGTGTTTCTTTCAGTGATCCTCTTTATACTGTTGTTTTGGAAATGCATTGAATGCTCATGTAATTTGGAAATAACCTAATAACAACAGTAAAAACTTAACAAAATTTCTACCCTCCAATCTGATCTGATAAACTTGTTATGACAACAGTAAAAAACTTGGCTAATTATAGGAGAAATAACCCCAGATGTCACGGGCTAAACCCCTCTCCGTTCGAGCTAGGCCTTGCTAGCCTCTGGGGGGAGTCCCTGGGCACAATGAAGCACCCTTGTGGCTGATTTAAGGTCTGAAAACTCAAAAATCAGCGAGCTAATTTGCCTTGGACAACGTGTAAAGCAGTCCAAAACGGTGGAAAAAGTTGATCTAACAACACTTGGAAGGAACCTGTAGAGTTAGCACAATGATAATAGAATGGAAAAACCAAAGAAAACTACAAGGATTGATACCATCACAGTAAATAGTTCAGAAATGACATATCAGATTTGCAAATTCACCACAATACCGTCAAGAAGAGAGGTTCGAACAATAAACACAAGCTTATTTATTGATCCAACTTTACAAGAGGGTTGGTTCCACCACAGTTGGCAAGCTCAAAATTGATACAATGACTACTTCGCTCATTGACACGCCACTAGAAGAGAGAGAGAGAGAGAGATTATGCTGCTCATGCTAAGAACCGATGAAATAACCAATGGCAAGCCTCCAATATATAGCTAGTGAGGGTGCACATCCCAAGAGCAGAAAAAGTACGCATGAGAGGCTAAGAATAGGTACTAGGCGCATGTGGAAAGCATGTGAAAAAGGAAAAAGCAGAGTATGAGTTTAGAATGGGCGCATAGGTGCATGAGAGGGCTAAGAATAGATGCAAGTCTGAGAGAGTGAGACATGCTGACAGTTAACTGAAGCATGCGTCCATATGTGTGAGAGTGAGAAAGGCGCCCAAGTCTAAAGGGGTAGGTGAAGGCTATATTTAATTGCCAACATAGGAGTGAGGTTCAATTAACTGGATCATGGTGTTGGCTATTACGGCTAAACTCATGCGACCTCTTCTCCATCATTAATTAATTATCATATGCTCTAATTTTTAGGAATATGCGCCCTAGCTTAGGTGGATGCCACATCATTGCCACATGTCGACCTCTGAGGATGCCACTTGGCACTGCATGGACGATGACTGAACCTGCTAAATATAGAGGCAGCAAAAAATAAAACCTCTAAAAATAGGACCCGCTAAAAATAGAAGCTCTAAAAATAGGGTTCTCTAAAAATAGAACCTCTAAAAATAGGGCCCTCTAAAAATAGATTCCTCGTCTTATGTTTAGAAAAATTGTCCACATCACCCTGGATGACTGGGACGACACTGCCACATAAATACTGCAAAAAATAGAAAGTTGTCTAAATACCCTTGACTTCATACTTATTAATCTCGTCTTTCTGCAAGTGATCCAAATATGCAATCTGAACTGTCATGCGGGCTCTGATGCTCAACCTGCTAAAAGTAGTAATCTGGGTGACATCATTCGGAAAAAGGTCCAAAGGCCTCTGGATGCCTCAAGGATCAATACTGTGCTCTCGGAATTTGAATTTGGGGCCTGGATCACAACCTACCAAAAATAGCAAGTTCCTGCATGTCGCTTGGAAAAAGTGTCATTAGGCCTAGAATCCTGCAAGGGCTCATACTGTATGCTCTGAACTGCCCCAAACTATCAAGAAACCCACCCAAACCGTGCCTCCTAAAAAGTAGCAACACCTGTATGTATACATCTCTCTTTAAAAAATGCATGGAAACCAAGTAGACTGTGACTCTGAACTAAACAACCTTGTACTGATCATGTACCTACCTCGTGTGTGAACCAACCTCCTGCTCAACATAAGTGCTAAAACCTTGGGAAAATCTCAGTATGCCGACCAAAGTGCTGCATGCTAGCCCTCAACTCTCAAGACTTTCAAGGGTGAAAATCTAGGGTTTAACATATCCCCATGGCACTCTGTGTACCTCTCCCTTCAAGTGACTCTGTGGTACTGCCCCCCAAGCTAATCGATTAACTATTGGGAGTACCGAGCATTTGGACCTTAATTAATTAATGGCAATAAATGGGTTTGGAAAAATGTTGCATCGCGGACGAAGGGCAACTCACACTCTACAAAGGCACCCATAAATGAGACAATACAAACCCTTGTATGTCATGAACCCCATTCCCAGAAGTTCACCCCACTCCACTTCACATGCACACATGGCCTAGATGGGCTTCTCTCGAGAAACACCTTGGACTTGGGGAATGATTGATCCAATAGGATGCCTTGAGACCCCTCCCACACCTAAATTTGACAAATTGTATAACGTCTTTGAGCATTTGTTTAGTTTGAGAAGGGGGGTTTGATGCACATGTTCGGGTGGTTTGATTATTAGATATGGCTACAATATGCCTTGCAACTATTTGCAGGCTACAATGCCGGTGATGATTTTATGAGTCAACAAGGCTGTCTTTTTAGCATTGATCATAGGGTTCAAGTCACATTGCTTTGGTGAGATTCATCCTTTGTGGATGTCTGACTAGTATTCTCCATTGTCATATAGACATGAATGTTGAAATATTGTAGCTCAGACAGGTGTTCTTGCTTTGGCGAGGTGTCACGCAAGCAAGAAACACTAGAAGTATTGTTTCTCCAAGTCATTTAAATTTTTCCTAAGTCTAACTTAGGAAATGTGATTAATTAATTAGTATGCAGACAACAGATCCGTGAGGAGGAGGCCGAGACTCAGAGAGCCATAGGCTCAGATCCAAGCATAATTTTCTTTGTGGATGAGATTGCCAGGTTTGGCATTATTATAATCATTTTTTAGATTTGCTGAAGTTGAATATTAAACCCTCGTTTGCTGGTTTTCCCCAGAGTTGTGGTTTCCAAGGTGCTTCTGGTGTCTAAAAATTGTGTGATTGGTTTTCTATATTTTCCGTTGTGCATTGCAAGGTTAAATTGCTCAGTTATATTTCTGTTTTGTAGATCAGAATTTAGAATTTGTTGTTGTTCTTGTTCAAGGCATAAAAATCTATTGTATTCAGAAATTAATTTGCTGAGCATAAAGAAATTTAACATGGTATTAGAGCTTTGCCTTTGAGAAGGAAGCCAAGGGTTTACACAAGAATTTTCAGCCTGCAGTATTCTTCAGATCTAGAAGGTTGTGACAGCAGGGTTTCAGAGAAATGGCTATCTCAGGTATTAGATTTGAAGATAGGTTAGATGGTGCATCTAACTTTGGCATTTGGAAGGGGTGTATATTGTTTTCATTAGAGGAGTATGGGCTCAAGGAATTTGCACTAAAGACTATTTTAGTTCCAACTAATGCACATCAAGCTGATGCTCACAAGAAGAATGATGCCAAGGTAAGGCATATCATTCTGGATGGGGTTAAGGACCATATCATCCCTCACCTCTCAGGATTGGATACAACTAGGAAGATGTGGGAAGCCATCATCAAACTATACCAAAATTTGAACCTCAACAAGAAGATGGTTCTAAAGGAGAAACTCCGAAATACCAAAATTATGAAGGGGGAAGGTGTATCCTCCCACCTCGACAAACTCAGGTAGATCAAGGATGAGTTGGCAGCTGTTGGAGAAACTGTAGATGGCACTGAACTTGTGAGGATAACCTTGAATGGCTTCTCCAAGTCATGGGATATCTTTGTGAGAGACATTGTTGCTAGAGAAAACACTCCAGACTAGGATTGATTCTGGGATGACTTCATTCAAGAGGAATTGAGGTTAGCATCTCTCATTGGCAACAACCGTAATCACAAGGGTGAGAATGAAGAGAACATTGCTCTTGCAGGAAAGGGCAAAGCTAAAACCAAGAAAGGCTCAGGAAGTGGGTAGACCTCCAAAGGAGAGAAGAAATGTGACATGAGAAAAGTTAAATGTTTTGCTTGTCACAAACTAGGTCACTATGCTAGTCAATGTTCTAACAAGAAGAAGGATAAGAAGAAGCCTCATATAACAACTTCAACAGACATTGACGAGTTTTCTTCTAGGTTTGATGAGGATTTCTCACTCATCGCTTGCCTCTCTAGCTTAGGCACTAAGGCCACAGGGGTGTAGTATATTGATAGTGGTGCGTCATTTCATATGACAGGAGTTAGAGAACACTTCTCCAGTTTCAGAGAGGAGGAGATGGACTTCGATATAGAAATGGGGAACAAGTCCAGATGTACTCCAGTAGGACATGGGACAGTCACCTTTCAGAGGGAGTCAGGCAAGACATTCAGTTTTACGAATGTGTTGTTCGTACCAGGGATGACCAATAACTTGATATCAATTTCGACGCTTCAGGACAAGGGATATGATGTACTTTTTAGGGGACCGAAAATGTACATTCAGCCCAAGGGTGCGAAGCAGACCAAGATAATAGGGATCGGGTCATGCAAGTTATACAAGTTGCAGTTTGAGTCACCTCAAGCATTAATAAGTAGCAACAAGGATATGGGAGAATTATGGTATAGGAGGATGGCTCACTTACACCATGGGGCACTTAACGTGTTCAAGGAGATAGTGACTAGTCTTCTAGAGCCGAGCACCGAGCACAGTGACACGTGTAAAGGGTGTGCATTGGGAAAGTATGCTAAGACAACTTTTCCAAGTAGTGACAGTAGATCCAAGGGAATATTGGATTTAGTGAACTCAGATGTATGCGGGCCTATGTCTTCAGCATCCTTGACAGGATGTGAGTACTTTGTCACATTCATCGATGATTTCTCTAGGAAAACCTGTATCTACTTCACAAGGGCCAAATATGAGGTCTTCAGTCGCTTCCAAGAGTTTAAGGCTCTTGTGGAGAATGCAATAGGAAGGACGATAAAGGTTCTTAGGTCTAACAATGGAGGTGGGTACACAGGGAAAGCGTTCAAGAAGTTCTGTGCACGAGCGGGGATCAAGAAGGAATTGACAGTTCCCTACAACCCTCAGCAGAATGGGGTAGCGGAACGAAAGAACATGGCCATTGTTGGTGCTGTTGGAGTGATGTTGTATGACCAAGATCAACCCAAGTTCTTATGGGAAGAAGCATGCAGTACAACATTATACATACAAAACATGAGTCCTCACAAGGTGTTGGGGAAATTGACTCCTTAAGAGGGCATTTATAGGGAAGAAGCCGAAAGTTGGTCACTTCGGGATTTTCGGTTGTCTAGTCTCTCCTTTGCCGGTAACAGATCAGAACTTGTCTCTCAAACTGAGCAAGTGAGTTGTGATGAAATGAGGCGCTAGCCTCCTGTATTTATACAAGTTCTGGCACGTGTGAAGTGTCTCTTCACTGGCAGGGCCGACTTCTCAATCTGGGTGGGTAAACCCACCTTTATTATATTTCTGGGTCTCTTAATTAACTGCTGGGGCCGACTTCTTATTCTGCCTATTATAATTGTCTGTTGACCAATCTGCAAAAGGGGATTTGGTCCTAATACAATTACCGACATGATTAATCCACAATGGGGATTAATCCTATGAATAAAATAACAATAATAATAAGAATACTCTTTGCAGTTACATTATTTCAACAAAGTTCTGCCCGATGCTGAAACATCAACACTCCCTCTTAGCTAGAGAGGTATATTTCAATAGTAGTACACAACTACTGTACAGAGACACGCTGTCTCCGCCAGTGGTACACAACCACCATAGTAACAAAAGGTTTGTCACACATGGCACTCCCATGTGGACTTCTAGAGGCTACTCCCTCTAGGAACACTTAGGGTCAACTCCCCATAGTGTGTGACGTCAAGGGTCAACTCCCTTGACATGTCCTCATGTGCTCTCCACATGGGACGTTGGGCTATAAGCCCAAATGCACTTATCCCTTCTCGAATAAGTGTCCTCACGTATCAACTCAACTCAATTCACAGAGGAGTACGATCTGGAGAATGTTTGTCACACATGGCACTCCCATGTGGACTTCTAGAGGCTACACCCTCTAGAAAAACTAGGGTCAACTGCCATAGTGTGTGATGTCAAGGGTCAACTCCCTTGACATGTCCTCATGTGTCCTTGACATGTCCTCATGTGCTCTCCACAAGGGACGTTGGGCTATAAGCCCAAACACACTTATCCCTTCTCGGATAAGTGTCATCACAGATCAAGTCAACTCAGTCACAGAGGAGTACGATCTGGAGAATGTCTCAGGAAGCTGCAAATATCAACACTCCCTCTTGTTAGAAATAGGGAGAAGAACAGAAAAAATACTTTTCAAAAATTTTCTGTTAACTAGATCAACAAGTACATAGCAGATCTAAATAAAAATTCTGATTAGAGGTACATAAGAAATACAGTAGATCTGAAAACAACAATTAGATCTAAAACAATAGATATTTCTGAGCATGCAAACTAGTAGATCTGAGTACAACAATCATAGATCTAAAACAATAGATATTTTTGAGCATACAAACTAGTAGATCTGAGCTTTAAACAAGTAATTCAAACTGAAGTAAAATGCAACTGAAACTTACCTCTGAGATTTACCTCTTGAGCATTGAAGAAAGAGCTTGGCACACAAGTGAGTGTAAACCTCTGTGATATGCTCAGATTTAGTTTAGGTTCATAGATCAATCACTTAAGGATTGATCTCTGTCAAGGAGATCATAGGACTATTTTGCCAAAAGAGAAAAACCCCTGGGAAAAGTGACAAGAACCCCAAACAGTTTGCTTGAATAGCAAACCCTTATCTCAACCACACACAGGGAGGGATTTGACTGCTAAAGAAAGTGTGGCAGCAAAGAAGGAGCCTGGAAGAACAACCACGACCCTTACTAAATTCAAATCTGTACTCAAAGGGGTGGACGACAGCCTGCAGTAATGAAGACGGCTGGAAGAGTAGAACTCACACAGAGAAAAAGGGGCCGACTGTAATACCACACGGATCTCACACTTGGAAAGAGGGCCAACTGCAATACCAAGCAGATCTCACACAAATGAAGGGGCCGGTTGCTAGAACAGACCTGAAACAAAAGATAGTACAGACCTGGCAGTAGAAAGAGCTTCAACAAGTAACCGTCCAAGAGAAATAGCTCCAAGGTAGCACAATACAATAGAGTAAAGGAGGCCGCAAGTCTGAGGAGGATTGTCCAGTTAGGAGAGCCACATATCTGAGAAGAAACCAATACCGAGGTAGCCGCAACCTTGAAGAGGAAATGAGAGTAAGTGTGTGAGGAATAGTGAGGTAGGGTTCTAATTTATATTTTTATGTTAGGGCTTAGGTTAATAAAATATTAATTAATATAATGACATATTATTTAATATAAATATTAAATTAATATGTCACATTATATATTAATTAATATTTCTAAATTAATCATTACAAAACCCTAAAACGAAATTAGAAACCCCACTCATACCCAAACTCAAAAACCAAGGGTGAAGATCAATCAAGGGGTTTTCTTAGTGGCAAAACGTGTCCATATGAATCTCAAGGTGACCAATAACTTTATCATCACTGCATAAGGGGGTACATCACACAATGTGGTCATGCCCATCTTCATAGTCTCTCCTAGGTCCTATGGACCATCCTGGGAGAGAGGAAGAGGATCACACATCAACACATCTTGGTATTACACCAAGATCTACCTGGTCAAAGACAAGGTTGCCCCAGAACACATCTGGGGTCTTATCCACCAAGGTACAAGACCAAGGATCAACCCATGCTTTAAGCATGGGTTCCCTGGAACACATCCAGGGGCCCTAGACACATCTAGGGACTTATATCAACTACCAAGGAACACATCCAAGGATCAATCCAAGCACAGGGCAAGGATTCCCTAGAACACATACAGGGGCCCTAGAACACATCTAGGGTCTTACTGCTTGGTCCTAGACCAAGAACCCTAGTCATCCACTGGGGGCCCTCATAAGGGTCTTCTGCCATGGCACTCACTGCCTGGTCTCATACCAAGAAACCCCAGGAGTGTGCTGGGGGCCCTAGTCCATAGCAAGGGTCTTATGCCATCCTCCAGGAGAATGGCTCTTGCAGCTGCATTAAATTCAACACCTCTCAGCGAGGGAGGCATTCTCTTCCACGCCAAGTTTGTCACGGAAGTACTTGAACTTCGTCGTGGTTTGGTAAGAACATCAACAACCTGCTCATCTATAGGAAGGTACTGCGCCAATACTTCCTTCCTCTGCACCATGTTTCAGATGTAATGGTACTTGATCTCAATGTGGTTCGATTTGTCATGAAACACTAGATTATCTAAGATCTTCACACAACTTTGGTTACCATAATGAATAATGGTGGAATCTAGCACATGTTCGGATAAATCTGCAAGGAGCTTGCAAAGCCACACCGCTTCATGGACTGACATACTTAATGCAATGTACTCTGCTTCTGCTGTGCTCAAAGCCATAGAAGTTCCTTTTCTGCTACACCAGGAAACCATGGAAGATCCTAAAGTGAAGCAATACCTAAAGGTGCTCTTTTTGTCCACTGCGCTCCCTACCCAATCAAAGTCAATATACTCCTGCCATATCATATCAATATTGGAAGTATATCTTAGACCATGTCCATCTGTGCCTCGCAAGTATCTCAACACATGCTTCGTAACAATGCAGTGTGTCTATCTCTGCTGACTTATAAATTGGCTAAGTGCACTCATTGCATAACAAATATTTGGTCTGGTGTTAACCAGATACATCAATTATCCAATCAGCTATTTGTACAGATTCGGATCAATTTCGTCAGAATCGAAAGAAGACACACTTAGTTTTTTTAGATTCGTCACCATTGGTGTAGCCACGGGCTTCAAGTTCAACATCCCAAACTTCTTCAATATCTCACTTGTGTAATCCCCCTGACTCAGGAAGATCTCATCAGTTCTTTGCCACACCTCTAGTCCCAAGAAGTAGTGCATCATACCAAGGTCCTTCATCTCAAACTTAGAGGCTAATGCATACTTGCATTCAACAATAAGGGTCTCTGTATCGGTGAGGAATAAATCATCAACGTAGAGAACCAAAATCAGAGACTCACCATTAACAATCTTGTAGTATAGGCTGGGATCGACAACACTTTTTGCTGAAGCCCAAACTCATCAGGTATCCATCAATCCTCGCATACCAAGCTCAAGGTGTCTGCTTGTGTCCATATAGGGTCTTCTTCAACCTGCACACATGAGACTCCTCCTCATGTATCACAAAACCATCTGGCTTCTCGATGTATACTTCTTCCTCAATCTCTCCATTGAGAAAGGTTTTCTTCATATCCATCTGATGTAGTCTCCTCATAATCTATTCCCTCCACATGAGAGAATCCTCTAGCAACAAATCTCGCTTTGTGCTTCTCGATGCTCCTGTCAGCTGTGTGTTTGATCTTATATATCCATTTGGAGGTCATTATAGAATTCCCCTTAGGTCTCAGAACAATATCCCACACATCATTCTTCATGATGGATTGATACTCCTCCATCATGACATCTCTCCATACTGGATGACTAGTTGCCTCCTCATAACAAGAAGGCTCAAAATGAATGATGTGGCTCATAGCTGCGGCATAGCACGAATATCTCTGAGGTCTCTTGCTCACTCGGAAGGTTCCACGAGGAGTTGCATGTCCATCTGCCTCCTATAGAGTTCGACGAGCCCATGCAGGACTCTTCTGACCTATTTCAATATCTTTGAGAACATTAATTGGAGCTACAATGGGATCAATTGGATAAATAGGCTCAACTGTCTCCCTCTGAACTGTTGGAGGGTGAGGGGGAGAAGGCACCATCTCTTCCTGTCTCTCACTATCAATCTCCATATGAGATCCTCTAAATTTCCTGAAGTATACCTCCTCCTCAAAGGTAACATATCTACTCACCTCAATCTGTCTCTGACCAGGGATGTAGATACGGTATGCCTTCGAAGATTCACTATACCCCACAAATGTACCCTTTTTGCCTGAAGGGTCTAGCTTGGTCCTTTTCTCCTTGGGTACATAAATGTATACTGGACATCCAAATATCCTGAAGTGTCCAACCTTAGGCTTCACTCATGAACTGTGTCTATACTAGACATCTGGTGGTTCCCTCGTGGAACACATGTCTAAGACATATCGAGGTTCCCTCATGGAACCAATGTCTAAGACATATCGAGGTTCCCTCATGAAACCAATGTCTCACAAGACATATCGAGGTTTCCTCGTCTTGGTTCCTTCATCTGACCATCTGAGGCATGTCAATATGAAGTCCAAATTTTCCCTTACTAGTCCACATAGGACCCTCCGGGGATTATGTCTCACGATGCTGCCTCAAACATCAACAATATGCAGCATCGTCGACTTCCAAGTAATCAACATCAACTTTGGTTAAAAGTCCTTTATGAGTTAAAAGTCCTTTCAATGACTATAATTAATCATTGAACAATTGCATAAGATTCCATATAGAAATCCATTTATGCAAATAAAATGACATCCAATTGTCCATAAGATCAATGTCTACATCCTCCCGATTTCTGTTAACCAATACTATCACTGTATTTTGCGTTTTACATTATCAGTTATTTATTTGATAAATTGTCGTCTTCGGATGGTGAGAGTACACTGGAAGACATTAATTTCTTACTTTTGAAAATTGCCATGTGCATTTCTTTTTCAGGTATATTGACACTCAAATGTCGAAGCACACATAAAGGGCAACCTACCAATAAATTCCAGTTTCTTAATGCTACAAAATAAAATCTGGCATCACTATGATGGATCATATAAACTTTCAGATGAAAGTACATTTTAAGACTTTTATTTCTTACTTTTCACAATTACCATGTGCATTCTTTCCAAGTATATTGACATCGAAACGTTGAAGCATGCATAAAGGGCAACCTGCCTACGCAGGCGCTCGACCAAACCCATTGTGTTGATAATGATCTCATATTATGACAATTTCTAAGCTAGCAATTCTGTCAATTCCAGAAGGGCAACCTGCTTATGCAGGCGCTCGACCAAACCCATTGTGTTGATAATGATCTCATATTATGACAATTTCTGAGCTAGTGTTTCTGTCAATTCCAGAGTAGATAGTTGATAGCACACTACTTGAACTGAACCGATTCCATTGCCACAAACTTGTGTTCTCATGATGGCATTAAAGAAAAGAACCTTACCATCTGAATGCTCACGTTGTACATTTTGATGACATATACTGATATCATAGAATTGTTTTCCTAATATCATATGTAGTCCCAGATTCATTGTCTACTGTGCCACAGATTCATAATGAAATCCACATGAGGTATAAACACCCACTTATCCTAAGAAAACAAAAGATAGAATCCTTAGTGACTTTGACAACTGAATGATGCAACACAATCAACGACTTTGACGACTAATAGATCCATACATATTACATTCTAAAAAAAGTCTTCACAAAATGCAAGATGTCTCTCATTTTTCTGAGCCTTCCCATGAGGGAGTCAAGCCCAGACCTGCTCTGATACCATGTTGTTTTTCTTCATATGAGATATGATTGATATATTCAATATATTATTACAATGATGAGTGTTCCATATATAAAGAACATATGGTGACCATCCATGAAAGGATGCCACCCTTGAATAATCAATAACTATTTATTATTATATATATTATTCAATAATCAATAATTATATTATTATTTATTAATCTAATAGAATGTCTTCTCGATGTTGTCCAAACATCAACAAATACTAGGCTAGACATTTGTTTTGCTGTGAATACTCTTAGTCAGTTCATGGTTGAACCTAGGAGAGCACATTGGACAACAACAAAACATATATTGAGGTACCTACGTGGAATAATCGAGTATGGTTTGAGGTATGCTCAGGGAGATGGAGTGAAGTTGGTGGGCTATACAGATGCAGTCTGGGTAGGAAATGCAGTGGATAGGAAAAACACTTTAGGGTGTTGTTTCATCTTGGGATCGAGGGTTGTCTCTTGGATCAACAGGAAGCAAAACTCTGTTGCATTGAGTTTGCTAGAATATAATGGATGTGCTCGTTTTACCGTAGACAATATCACTATTGTCACCCAACCATAGGCCGAAGCCACCCTCCAAGCACCTTAACCTTAACAGAGAATCACTCCGGAAACAAACCCAAGGCTAGCCACACAAGGGGCAGCGCACCTTTCTCCAAGGATAGCGCACCAAACAAGAGCTGATCAGATAGTCCAAACCATAACCAAGAGATAGTCCAAGCCAAAATGGAATTTGCTAGCTGCAGCAACTGCAACGACAACTCTCCTCCAAACCTGCGCACAAAACTGGCTAACTGCAGTGCACACAAGTGAGCTCTACAGTTCTGAGAATGCCTACCAGAATGAAGACTGGCCTCCTGTATTTATACTAATTCTGGCTAACTGCCTGGGCCGACTTCTCATTCTGGGTGTCTATTTACTTAGTATATAATATTTCTTCTGGCCAACTGCTTCTCTTGTAGGCTAATAACCTAATACCAATTATCCTCTTGAGCCGACTTGTCTTCTAGGGTTATTAGCCAACTCATTAGGGTTTCTTCTTGCTTCCCGGAATATTCTATTCTCATCAGGTTTACAAGTGGAGGTAAATACCTCCCGCAGCTACCATAATATTAACACTCCCTCCTAGTTAGGGAGGTATTAAAGGTAATGGTCTTGAGCACAAACATACCATTCACTCGGTAGCATCAACATAGTTGTATAGACTATCTCATGACTAGATCATGAGCATCATCATCACTATCAGTGTCATCAACTACATCATCTCTCGGAACCATACTCTATCTGAGTAATCAGACATGATGCTCACTCCACAGAGTGACAGAAGAGCCATTCTTCTAGAAGAATAAATGTTCTGAACCATTTTCTGTCTGGGAAATCTTTGTTCATTGATCATCCATCTAGCTGATAATCATTTTCAACACTGCTGATAGTCTTCAAGGCAATCAAAACAATATCATTCAATAGAACACAACTGTGTCTGTCCATAGTAGTATACAACTACAATCCAATGGTACACTACCACACCAAGTAGCACACAAGTACTTGATCAGTGACGTATAGTCACAAACAGTGGAACACATCTGCCACAGTAGTATACATCTACTGTCTAGAGACATACAGTCTTCATAACAATCATCTGATATCAACCTACACAGAAACAATGTTATGATATAAACTGAATCATCTGGGCCATTCTTCCACTCACATCTGTGAGATCTTGGAAGAGCATCTGCCCTCAGAAGGTCAGACATCAACGATGATCTATCTGGACTATTCTTCTCAAGCAAGGAATAATAACTTTCCTGATTTCTGAGCGTGGACCATTCCCCACCCTGGGCCATTCCTCCGACACTAGACAAAGTGTAACCTGGAGAGAATGAGTCTGCCCTACGGAATGTTTGTCCCTGATTGCTGAACCTGGACCATTCCCCACCCTGGGCCATTCCTCCGGCACTAAACAAAGTGCAACCTGGAGAGAATGAATCCGCCCTAAGGAATGACTGTCTGGACCATTTCCTAAGGAAATGACTGTCCTGCACCAACCTCCAAAACAGACCATTCCCTATGTTAACCACAATGGCAAATCGTTGTCCGGCGAGGCAGGCCAGTCTTCTTGAGTAACCCTCAAGAAGAGAGATTGCCCTAGACCATTCCCCATGTTAACCACAATGGGAAATCGCTGTCTATGGTACATCAACAATCCATCGAACCATTTTCATTACGAAAATGATCGTTCGATCTGGACCATTTTCCGAACTGGAAAATGCCTGTCTGTCAGAAATCTCAAACCACTTTCTGACCTGGAAAGGAACTACTCATCCTAGACCATTTTTCGAACTGAAAAATGACTGTCCATTAATCAATAACACATCAGTGCCCCCTCCCAACCTGAGAGTCATCTCTTCATTTTTCAATAAGGAAGTCGTCTCCATGAGCTCTAGCTTGAGTACGCAAACTCTTTCATCTTGGACAGAAGATTTACCAAAATGTCTGCTTATCTGCACATCTGTGGAGATATGTATTGGAGAACCACTTTCTCCTTTCTGGACTTCATCACGGATAATGTAATGCTTGATCTTAAATGTACTTCGGTCTAGAATACTGGTTTTCTCTGAAGGCTTCATGTAGCTCTGATCAATAAAGTATATCATTGTTGGATTCCTCTTGGTTCTTGGTAGCTCACAACATCGTGGCAAGGGTTAAACTGAAACATATCCATGTGGCACTTCTTCTGTCATTATGAGATCTTTGTCATGGATTGGCAATCCATCATCATGATCTTCTGAGTAATCATTCTGATACAATATCTCTGTTATAGAAAATATTCACCATGCTTCTGCTGTGCACTGGAGGTTCTCCACCAAGTTATCTTCTTCCACCTGCATACAAGGGTCTCTTTTTGGTATGCCTCAAAGTCTTGAAGTTGCTCTTCATACACTCTTTGTTCAATTTTTCTAGAGAACAGTCTTTGCATTCATCTGATGTAGAACTCCAACCCATGGATATTGCAGATGATATAATGACTCATGTAGAGGTATGTCTGGTTTACTGGAACAAGTAATCATCATAGTCTTCTCCCTCCATCTGGGAGAACCTCTAGTTCTGGATCTTGCAATGCTTGCATATATACATTGTTCTTCATCACAACTTTTAGTTCCTCTACTTGATTGCTTTTAGTGAGTTCATATCAAGCTGGTAATCTTGTGATTCTTAATACAGTGATTGGTTGTTCTGGCTTCTCTTTCTTTCTTGGAATCTTCATGTTCTTTCTTTAGCTCTTGGGTCCATGGAGTTTCTTATAGATTCCATGCCCTAAAGATTCCACTTCTTCCTTTCATTATAGGATCACAGATGTGGATGGACAACCAGGGATACTTTAAGGCTTCTCTTCGAAGAAGACTTCTTCTGAGGTCGAACTGAACACGTACTACCTTTCATGGTTGCTACCATGGATATATACTTTATCATCTTCAATGGATCATAGGATTAGCTCCCTCCTAATTCTTGCTTCATGTATGCGTGCATGTTTTTCTTTGGGAAATATATAATCGGCTCCCTCCATCTAACATAGTCCATGCTTTCGTCTGCATCCTTATTGTCTTCTGTAAGGTGTCATAAGTCTTTCTCCAATTTCCTCTTGATTGCTGACTTCTTTCTGTCTTTGCTTCTTCTAAGTCTCTTCAGTATTGATTCTGATTTCGGCTTATCTTGTAATAGCTTCCACATGATTTGTTTGATGTATTTCATCCTTTCATGTGTATTATCTGACTTGTATAATGATAGCAATCCTTATCTTGTTGTTCTTCCATAGGTATGTTTCTTCTTGGAACATATTATCTTCCAAGAGATAGATATACAAGATATGTACAGAGACTATGCAAACAAGATATGTACAAGAAGTATTGTTACCTTGTCTTTAGAAGAAGAAGTCTGTCTTTTCCTGCTTGGTCTTCTTAGTAGGTTCCTTTTCTTCGACAATTGATGCTTCGTGTGTCCCCTTTCTTTTCTTTAGCTCGGGACAATGATTCTTGTAGTGACCATACTTTCTACAGTTGAAGCATTGTATTTCTGAAATATCTTTCTCTTGATTTGGCTTCCTCCTTGAACCAAACTTCCTTTTGTTCCTGAAATTCTTGAATCTTATTGTGAAGGCTTGATTATCGTACTTCTTTTGGGGTTTCTCTTTTGCACTGATCCTGGATTCTTCTTGAGCACAACAAGTCCAGAGTTCTTCAAATGTAGGATACTCCTTCCTTGTGTTCATGCTTGCGGAAAATGCATCCCATGTCTTGGGAAGACCATTGAGTACTATGTTTACCAATTCCTTCTCTGAAATGATCTCTTCAATGGCTTGTAGTTGATCTCTTAACTGAGAGATTTTCACAAAGTATGATGTTATGCTATCATCATCATTCATCTTCATGTCACAGAGCTCATTTTTCAGACTCATTATTTGTCCAATGTTTCTGATTGAGAAGAGATTTGTTAGGGCATCATACATCTTCTTCGATGAGTCAAGATGGGAGATGTAGGGTATCAAGTGGTCTTTTATAGAGTCCACTATGATACTCATGGCATTGATGTCACCGTCTTTGAACTTCTCCATAACTGCAACGTTCTGCGGTTCCTTCTCTTTTCC
>ML825740.1:57633-73636 GCA_009831015.1 Picea engelmannii | reverse complement strand
ATGGAGGCTCAGGAGGGTCTCCTGCAACCCCTTGATTCACTAAAGCATTATGATCTTCTTGTGCTTCATTTTTCTTCACTTTCTTCTTCATCCTCTTCTTGTAGTCTCCATACATTCACTCGACTATTTCTGACATGCGATAAAATACCATATGGAAGTTTTTCTCCTGTTCATCATGCTTCTCCTCTTTGTCCATTTTACTCCTTTGGGATGCATGACCAACTTGGGGATTGAAAGTCTTAAGAGTTCCTTCACCGTGCTTATGATTGGCCATAGTAATAATTCACACTCAAATATTCAAGTCAAAGATGACTTCTCTGATACAACCATGATCCGGGCTGCAGAACATTCTGCATGGAAAACTTCCTTTAAAACCAAACAAGGACTGTTTGAGTGGTTAGTTATGCTGTTTGGGATTTGTAATTCTCTCTCTACCTTCATGTGTGTTATGAATGATGTATTCATGCCATTTCTAGATGATTTTGTGATTGTGTATTTAGACGACATTCTTATATTTAGTGGGACTTGGGATGAACATGTAAGGCATGTAAAGAAATTATTGGATACTTTGCAAAGGGAAATGTTGTATGTAAAATTTTCCAAATGTGAATTTGGTAAGACTGCACTTGTATACTTAGGTCATATTCTAGGAGGAGGACAATTAAAAATTGACCCTTCCAAGATTGATGTAATTGTAAATTTGCCTGAGCCCAAAAGTGTAACCGAAATACAAAGATTCTTAGGTACAGTCTAGTACTATAGGAGATTCATTTCAAAATTATCCTTTATAGTAGATCCTTTGCATGCCTTAACCAGTGTGAAGAACACTTTTCAGTGGGGAGGAAATAAAAAAAAACAATTCGACACTTTGAAGGAAAAGATTAGTACCGCACCAGTATTAGTGTTGTAGGTGAATCCCCCTGCGAACAAGTGGATTCCCTCTTGGTCTCTAGACTCGTAAGGCCAAGACATAAAGTTCTTAAAATAAACATTGACTTCCTTTTAGATCTAATCAAGCTAATGAATGAAAGAGAAGGAGAAAGCAATGTACCTTATGAATGACGTTTGTCCTTGCAAATTCTTAGCTGAGCTTCGATCTTGAGCTCCCTGATAGGTCCTATAAAACAAGAAAAGGTAAAAAAGACTTCCTACTCTACTGATATTAGCTCTAACATAGATCCATCTACTGCAGACAAACTCATGTGGAACAAACACAAGTTTGAAAGAAACATGCCATGCATTCATTATTTAATGAGAACAAGTAAAAGTACTTACAATCCTTTGAATGAAGGTGCAATAGATTCTTCTAGTTCTCCTTGTGCAACCCCTTTACTCAAATAATCTCCATTGATTGCTTCGATGACATATCACTCATGAGATCATACGTTTGATGTAATTCTCAATCTCCATTGTGCCTTTCACCATGAGGAGGCCTCCTTATATAACCTTGGAGAGGTCCAACCACTTGAGAGATATTTGGGATAAATTGAGGATTCCTCTCCTTCAGTTGAGGATCTCCAATAAGATCATGCCTTGAAAATCTATTCAAATCCAACTACCTTCAGGAATTGAGAGATTCTTCCCTTATTTGTCTCAACAAACCCAAAACTTGCTAAAAATAAGGTAGCGCTCCCCAAAAAGGGTGTGCAGGGCACTCAAACAGTCCCCAAAGAGGCTCAAGGTGCACCAGCACTCCCTAATAGTGGGTAGGGGAGCACTCTTCTCCAAAATCTAGTTTTTAGTGATTTTCTCAATGAGAAAAGGTTTGTACTCCCTGTCAAGATACTTTTCATCTTCCAAACTAATCTTTGAGGTGTCTTGACTGTCTTTATGATGTCATTAGAGGAACGACATAGGAAATATGGAAGTATACTATTTGTGACACTTGCAACACTTGTAGTCAAGATGCGACATTTGTGGACAAGATGCGACACTTACAACACTTGTAATGATGACACTTGCGACACTATCAAAGTGAGTAATTTTGAGGTGTAACAGATTGCCCCCAAAAGTATGAAGTTAGAATACGATGATGACTGAAGTACTTTGTAGACTTTTTTGGGTAGGGGTATGGACATAGAGAGACCGAAAAAAGATGCACACAACCATCAAACAAATATTATGACATGTTTCAAAACCCAAGGCAGGCATACCTATGCTTGAGTGATAAAGACTTTTTAGGTATGGCCACCATAAAATACACTGCAGATCCATAATTATATTGACAAAAGGTATAGCCACTAAAGATACACTGTGGATCTATACTCCTATGACCTGAACTGATTGTAGCCACAAAGAATACACAATGGATCTACAAGATGACAAAACATAGCCATGACCAATACAAAGTGTATCTATGTAACAGTATATGTGTCATAGTTAAAAATAACTCCTTCGCCACCTAGGCAAAGTACATATAAGAGTGAAAACTCAACCCAAGGTCTTCTTACCGATCCCAATGTAGTACGAAACTAACCATGTGAATAGATGTCTTGATGTCGAACATGGTAGAAACCACTTGATTATCGGTCAATGATGTAAACCGTTAACAAGCGCGAGGGAGATCACCATTGATGTTAATGATTTCGAAGGTACTCTAGTACATACCGATGAATGTGAATGAATGAGCTGAAGTCGAACATATGTGGAATCATCTGATCGGGAGTCAATGATGTAAACCCACTGTCGGACATGAGGAGGCCTGCCATTGAGGCATGTAGGTCCCAAGGTACTAACTGGTTTCTAAGTCTAGATCCTCGATAATGTGTTGAATTCGACAGGAATAGAATCATCGAAGGAGGGCCTTGATGTATCCCCCATCAACGACATGAAACAGACACAGAGATGTAATTAGTAGATCAAATGAACATGGACTGACACGGGTATTGAAACAGGATATTTGTGATAGTTGAATCTCGATGCAGATACTTCCCTTGAAAATTGAGGCACAACATTAGAAACATGAAATGAACCAAAACTTGATAATGAAGTGGATGTTGTGACTTTCGTCAGGTGAACCAAAGGAGTAAAAGAAACTCAGAGGATTAGCTCAGTGTAGAGGTGTAGCGGATTAAAATGCATGCAAATACAAAGTGTTGTGTTCAAGGGTGATTGTAAGAGTTACTGGTAGTGTTCTCAAAACTGCTTGGCTTGCGTCTTTCAATTTTTCTCCCATCCAGATAAATGAATACCTCTTTTTAATTTAATGAGATCGAGGAGGGTAACACATGCTCAATATGAGTCACCTTCGGTAAGTCCTTCTTCCTTTTTTTAACGAACCAGAAGAAGTAAGGGTTTGATCCCATGTGGGCCCTTCAATGTATGATTTCTTAATGAGTCCAGAGAAGGTAAACTCGGTGGTTTTTCATATTTAGAGAGTTTGAAAACAACTTAAAGACAACTCCAATGTTGTCCTTTTTCGTAATGTTAGTCTCACGAGGTTGAAAAAGAGATAAATTATCACTCAAAAGATGCCTTTTCAAACATTTTAATGAGTGGGAAAGGAAGCAAGATCACTCGACAATATTTTCATGTTTAGAGAGTTTGAATAGAGCTCAAAGACGACTCCAGGGGGTTCCTTTTTCATATATCCATGCAGGTCAGAAAAAGAGATAAAAGTTTACCCAGATGCATTCTCATGTATTTTTGAGCACGATAAAGAAAAAAGACTAAGCTCGGTATGCCCCCAGCTTGAAATCTAGTTGCTTAACTTCGGACTGATCATCAAAGGTTAGAGACATGCCCTCCAAGCTTCAATTCATTCACCGACTTTGAGGTTGTCACCAATATCTCTACTAGATGGAGAAAAAGGATAAGGGTGGATGAAATGAAGGTTCAAGAGAGGTGATTGTTTCATTTTTTAATGAGATTGATATAAGAAAAGAACTATGCTCAGGGCTCTGGGTTTAATCCCCAGATTGTTGTTTCACTTTTTAACGAGCTTGCTACAGAGAGAAAAACTATGCTCAAAGCTTCTATTTCATTTTTTAATGAGCTTTCCACATAGAAGAGAAAAACATGCTCGTGACCTTTGTTTCATTTTTTAACGAACTTGCTACAGAGAAGAGAAACTATGCCCGTGGACTCTTCTTGATCAAGGCTTCCAGGAGAATAACTCTCTGGAAGAACACCATGTCAAGGGACAAAACGTGGTCATGGCTTCCAAGAGATCATCACTGGATGGAAAAAAATCACTTTGGAAGGAATACATGTCGAGGGTCACGATAGGGGTAAGGAGATTATGCTCCAATATCCCTACCAAGGATATCACCATGTCAACGACCAGATCCAATTTGTCGAAAGTTGAAGGCATGGGAGACGATTTAAAATCGACAGTAGGAGGGGAGATAGAGTGTATATTTGCCTGAATTTCTTCATGAGGGGAAATAAAAGAGGATCGATGATGGTTATCATCCCGAGGTAGCTCGTCAATTCTCAACATTTCCTTAATAGATTCATCAGAAGGAAAAATTGGGGAAATTTAGTCGATCGTAGACGACAAGGAACTTAATTGTGATGGCATAGAGTAATTGTTGGGTGCTAATAGATGTTGGTAATCCGACGAGGGAGAAGCAGATTGGATAGAAACGCATAATGTTTCATCTGGACTAAGTGGCATGGTGTCACCTAGTGCATCGAATTCCAACGGACTAGGTACAATCCAAGGGTCAGATGATTCCAAAGATTGATAAGCTGTGGTCGAAATCATATCGACAGTGGAAATATGATGTGTATTTGGTGGAAGTGGTGTAGGGAAGGTACCCATGAGGCTAGAATATTTCAGTAAGCCAACACCAATGCTTTCATATGTGATCTTGTGGTCTCCCAAGAAAGGAATATTGTTGGTAGCGGGAGCACGATCATTAGTCGTGCAGAAATCCAACTGATCAATAGTGACAATTTTTCCCTGATGAGGAAATTGTACACATTGAAAGACCGATGAGGCAACAACAGTCATAGCATAAAACCAACTTCTTCTAAGTAAAAATTTGTAATCAAGGGGAGCATCAACCACCTTGACATCAACAGTGACAATTTTTCTACCCAATTGGATGGGCAGGGACTGTAAAATCCCATGGGGATGAAAACCTCGCCCGTCGAAGGTGTGTAACATCATCAGGGATTTTTTAAGTGTGAGTGATTTTAAACCTTTCCAACATGTTAACAACATGACACAATTTGAGGCTCCCTCATCCAGAATAGTTCGATGGATTTGTTAATTGTGAACAACAACATCAACTTGGAAAGCAATTGGTGGGAGAGTTGAGACACATAATTTTCCAGCTTAAACATGATATGGTTGGAAAAATTAGGATCAAAAGTGCCAATAGAAGCCAAGATCATTCTACGTTGACTGGGGTAGTGTTGTAGAACTTCTAACATAGACATAGCACATGGTGTTTGAGCCAAATCTTCAACAATGTTGTAGTTCAGGGCGGCATGTGAACTAAGATTAAAGATAACTTTGTGTATAGTTCTCTTAGGAGAGCGTAATATAGAGTTGAATGTAGGTTTCTCAATCTGATGTGGTCCAGACAAAGGATTAACTGATGGAGGACTAATGGAGGATGGTGATGGATCTGGTAAAGTGTTGATACCGTTGGTGTCTTTTCCTTTGTCATGGTTACTTGGTGTGTCATATGTCTTAGAGTGAGTGTTCAAATTAATCCAATTAAACATATAAATATGTGCACTCGTCGAGGCCTCATCATGAGGATGGGTAGAACTGCCCCCAAGAGAGGGGGTTTGAGCAACCATGGATTGATGTTGTGGAAAAGGTTGAGTAAGGACAGTGGGTTTTGAATTTCCTTGGAAACATTTTTCCACTTCATTGCGATGTGGACAGTCTTGAGTGTAGTGATCATAACCACAAATGATACACGGGAATTTCAATTTATGTTGTGGCTTCTTTTTGGTAGCAGGTGTTTGAGATTGATTTTTTGGTTGTTCATTGTTATTAGTATTTTTTTATTTATTTTTTGTGTTCTTCTTACCTCTGGATTGTTGTGAAGGGGTAGATTGAACTACATTCACCTTAGAGATCTGATTTTGGGGGGAGGTAGAGGAGAGTGTGGTCGATTGGGAAGTAGATTGAGTTTTGATGGAACCGATAACACTGTCTACATGAGATGAGGATGATGGCTTGTATGGATCGGTATTAGCTCGAGCAACATTCAGAAGCAAATCATACAAAGTACCAGATTATGAATAAACCAAATCTAAGTACTGATCCCAAGCAATGGTTTCTTCCTCGGTGACCGTTTCACCCATAGCGACATCGTGAGCGATCGGGGGTAAAAGTGATTTAGTAAACCATTCCGCCAATAATATGTCAGGAATGATTACCTTGATCATCCTTCGTCGTCGCCTCCACTCATGAATATGGTCAGAGATATGCACAGAGTCAGTTTGACGAAGGGAGGTCAAGAGTTCAGTACCCATCTTGTAGCGAATAGGTAGTTGAAAGTGCATGAGGAAAGACATGGCAAGGGAATTGAAATCATGAAAAGAAGCATGTGGTAGTTCAATATACCACTTTGTTGCTGAGACCGTAAGTGTTTTCTAGAAAAGACACAAACGTATAGAATCATCAATGAGGGAGTTTGATGAACACCACAAATGGAAAGTCATCACATGGTTATTTGGATATTCTCCAGATTTTCCATCAAATTTTAGAATATTAGAAGGAAGTTTAGCTGGAATAACTGGCCAAACCGGTGAATGAAAAATAGGATCATTAGTTAACCGAGACAAGTCTGGGAGATCCAGAGTCGCAAGGAAAGGTAGTTGTCGGTTAATTTGCAGATGATACTGGTGTGGCATAAGAACACTAGTAGGACCATAAATTGGGTTAGTTGGATAGTTGTAATCAGTAGGTCCTCCTACATATAGTTGTTGTTGACCAGGATAAACAAGATTCCATGATGGCTGAGAAACATTTGCATAACTCGGTGGGTTATGAGCATTATAAGTCGGTTGATTCATTTTCCTCGAACGAGGATCAACATTGTTCCCTTGAGGAGGGTAAGGAGTAGATCCCAGAGGTGGATACACATTAGACCCATGGGGAGGATAAGATTGTTGTCCTTGAGGACTCCAGGTGGTGTTTGGGATGTCTCCCGGATAAGGTTGTCCATAAGACGGTCCAGAAGGAACAAGATTTGATACTCCTCCTTGTGGGTTATGATATAAGTGCCCCCCAACATGGGGTTGGGTAAATGTGCCTCTAGAAGTACTCCCCAGGATTGTGAAGGGTTTCCAACAAACGAAGGTTGCCCCCCTTCCAGTGGTGGATTAACGATCAGGGTATGACTGGCAAAGGGAGGTTGCCCTCTGAGAAGAGCATGAAAATGGGGTTGTCCCCTGGGAGGGGTAGTCCCGCCATAGGATGGTGGTATTCTAGGAGGGATAGGTCCACTATATGGCGGTTTCCCTCTAGTCGGTTGTATTTGGCTGGAAAGGGTATTCATTCTCGGGTGAAAAGGTGTCCTAGCAGCATCGTGCGAAATATGTGGAGTTGTAGAGTGAAAGTTTGTAAAAGTGGGGGTAGGGATTGAAGTGCCTTGGGAATGACTAGAGGTAATGAGTCCACAACTAGGATAGACTTGTGCTGACGCAATAGTAGGGTTAATGACTTTATCAATGGGGTGATTCATAGTTTGACTAGATGGTCCACTTTCAACAAAAGGGTCATGAGGATTAAAGGGTTGTCGAAAGGACTCAAAATTCTCATAGAGATCACGTCCTGATGAAGTCCTCCATACAGAATGAGTAGGTGTGGGATTTTTATCTACTACATTGGTATGATGAACAGGATTCCGATACTCATCACCGAAGGTTGGTTATGTGGATCCCATATATGTCTTAGTAAAATCTCTTGCAGGTAACTGTGGGACCTCTTCATCTATGATGTTCCCAAGGGAGTCTAAACGAAGAAAATGTGGTTGAAGAGGGGTTACCGACACAGATGTAGTGCGAGGATTGGCATTATCAACTGTAACCAAAATGCCTTCTGAGTTATCTAACGGAGGAGCAACAACACTCCCAGCATCAGACTAATTTTCTACCTCTCCACGGTAGTTGTATTCTGGAGGGTTAGGAGGTAAGGGTTGTTAGCCTTTCGGAGGTAACCCTTGCATCCTATGTGATCAAAGAAGACATTTATCATCTATAGGCTCAATTTTGGAGAATAACAGTACACGCTGAAAATCTAGGGCCAACTAACAAAAAGAAACAACATATGCTAATAAAATCTAGGAATCAAAACCAAGCAAACAAAACTTCTCTCGATGATCGTACTAGTTGGTGATGAAATCCAATGTCATGTTATCAAGTCAAGAAGGGTCTAGGATATGGTGGAATAGTTATAATGGTGACCTACTTAACAAACTTTCACCTTGGTGCAAGATTCCATGTAGTAACTGTGGATTTACCCTCCAAGGAGCTCGAGTGAGTTTGACCAATGTCTGTCCCAAGTACAGTGAGACTTCCCTTCACTGTCACCTCGTTTAAGTACCTAAGGATTATGGCAACTATGAACACCAACTCGCAGTCAGCCCTTGGGTGGGTACAGTCAACAGTATGATCTGAACATATGGGCAGGATAACAAGTCTGAAATCAACTCGAGAGGCTCCCACACATAATTGTGGGTATACCTTCAAGTGACCCCCAATATACGATCTAACCACTACAAAAAGTTGAACCACAGAGGGATAATCTCCGTAACTCACTCGAATGCAACCTCATGTGTAACCCCTATGTGAGAGGGGGACCGAGAAAGCCTATACGACAATTGGATTTGACTCTCCCTATCGCAAGATGCTAATGTTAATTTTGAAAAATTTGGAGAGTTGTACTCATAGCCTAATCCAAAGTGTTAATCCTAGTCTAATGTTCGTGGAAGATCCTAAAACCAAAAATGTTCTAGATAATTTTTAATTAGCGTTGATTTTATGGTTGTTCTTTACTCAAAGGTTGTATGACAATGAAACTGGTGGTATGATGGCTCAATTCCAAAAAATGCATAAGAAGATGATAAGCAATCATTTCTTTCGATGAATGTCTATTTAATGGAAAGAGAGAAAGTTGTTTTCACTATCAAACACTAATATGCAATGTCCTCAATCAATTTGTTTCTCACTCAAATCCGATGCAATGCTAAAAATTTAAGAAATGCCTTCTAATATCCAAACCAATCACTAAAATATGTCCTTTTTCTTATATTTCAATGATAATCAAATGCAATACTTCTAAATGTCAATCAGACTTCAAGATTAAACAATCAGAAGCAAACTTCACACAAAACAAAAAATACACTCTTGTCGTGAAATAGACAAGAAGGACAAAGATAACCAAATTGAAAACAAGAACCAAAAACCTCAAACAAAAGAGAAATGATGGAAAGTTGACCTCAAAGATCAAATGAAAGTTCACAGACCTTTGGATTTCCTCACAAAAGTTTTCACTCAGTCATATAAATGAGAAGAAAACAACAAGTTAACTCTAGGTCAGCAAAGACAATGAGTGGCTTCAAGGCAAAGAAAGAAGATGTCAAAATAAAAATAAAAGAGGATTAATTCTTAGAAATAAGGGTGTTTGAAAGCCAATGTCAATATGGACTGAGAATATGGGACCCTGAGCAAATGCCAAAACTGAGAAATACCTTCAGAAGATGAAAATTATGGAGAATTTCTCACAAAAATGGGGTAACGCTTTGGTGTAAGGGGCACCAGAGAATTCCAATTCTCTGTGTAAGGCTACAGGGGAGTGATAGTGCTGTGACAACAACATTGGGGGAGTACTCTTCTCCAAAAACTTAGAAAAAAGTCCAAAAACTCAAAAAATGAAGGAAATTCAGTCAATCAGGGTGATCTTGATGACATAATGAGGCAATAAAACAAATCTAAGAATAAAAAGACAGTGTGGAGAATATCAAATCAGTGGGAAAAGTGCCAAAACAAGATCTAGGTTTGGAAACAAAAATCGGATCTCCTCCCCAGTGGAGTGGCCAATTTCTATTCTAGGTGAATCCCCCTACGGACAAGTGGATTCCCTCTTGGTCTCTAGACTCCTAAGGCTAAGACAGAAAGTGCTTAACATGGACACTGACTTCCTTTTATATCTAATCAATCTAATGAATGAAATATAAGGAGAAAGATATGTACCTTATTTACAACTTTTTTCCTTGCAAATTCATGGCTGAGCTTCGATGCTCAGCGCCCTGATAGGTCGTGTAAAACAAGAAAAGGTACAAAATACTTCCTACTCTACTGATATTATCTCTAACATAGATCCATCTACTATAGAAAAACTCATGTGGAACAAGAACAAGTTTGAAAGAAATAGGCCAAGCATTGATTATTTAATGAGAACAAGTAAAAGTACTTACAATCCTTTGAATGAAGGTGCAACAACTTCTTCTAGTTCTCCTTGTCCAACCCCTTTACTCAAATAATCAACACTGATTGCTTCGATAAAATCTGACTCATGAGATCATAAGTTTGATGTAATTCTCAATCTTCATTGTTCCTTTCACCATGAGGAGGCCTCCTTATATAACCTTGGAGAGGTCCAACCACTTGAGAGATCTTGAGGATAAGTTGAGGATTCCTCTCCTTCAGTTTAGGATCTCCCCTAAGATCATGCCTTGACCATCTATTCGAATCCAACTACCTTCAGGAATTGAGGGATTCTTCCCTTATTTGTCTCAACAAACTCAAAACTTGGTAAAAAGAGGGTAGCTCTCCCCTAAAAGGGTGCACAGGGCGCTCAAACACTCCCCAAAGAGGCTCAAGATGCACCAACACTCCCTAACAATGGGTAGGGGAGCACTCCTCTCCAAAATATATTTTTTAGTGATTTTCTCAATGAGAAAAGGTTTGTACTCCCTGTCAAGAGATTTTTCATCTTCCAAACTAACCTTTGAGGTGTCTTGAGTTTATTTATGATGTCATTAGAGGCATGACATAGGGAAGATGGCAGTATACTATTATTGACACTTGCAACACTTGTAGTCAAGATCCGACACTTGCGGACAAGATGTGACACTTACAACACTTATAATGACGACACTTGCGACACTATCAAAGTGAGTAATTTTGAGGTGTAACAATTAGCACTTCCGAATCTTCAACACCCTTTCGAGATTGAGATAGATGCCAGAGGGTACGCCATGGGTGTAGTATTGATGCAATATCGTAATCCTATATGTTATCACTCTGAAACTTTTAACCAAATTGTTATTAACTATCCTACGTATGATAAAGAGTTGTATGCATTAGTTCAAAGCGTAAAGAAATGGAAGCACTACTTGTTGGGGAAGGGAACAATCATACATATAGATCATCAACCCTTATAGTATCTCCAAGCACAAACCAAGCTGCAACAATATCATCATTACATATGGATGGGTTTCCTTCAACAATTTCATTTGGTAATGAAATACAAAATGGCTACGAGTAACAAGGTAGCATATATGATTTCTAGACCTCCTATTGTTTCTTCTATTATTTTGAAGAATGCTTCTTTATCTCATGATATCTATGTGGAGAAATATTTCATTGATGAAGATTTTAAAGAATTATTTGAGAAGCTAACCCATGGTGCACAGGTAGAGAACTATTGTCTGTAGGGAAAACTACTCTACCATATTGGAAATTTATGTATTCCTACAAGTGAACGAGTTCATGTAATATGACAAGTTCACACTTCTCTTGTGTCTAGGCATTTTGGTGTAGGAAAAACTATGGCCCATCTACAGAGGTTTTGTTACTGGTCTCATATGAAAGTAATTGCAACTAAATATGTAAAGGGGTGTGTTATGTGTTATACGTGTAAGCACACTAATATAAAATTGGAGCTATACTCACCACTTCCTGTTCCATCCCATCCATGGGAAAGTATCTCCATGGATTTTGTAGGGGGGTTACCAATGTTGAAAAGGGGTCATGACTATTTGCATGTTGTAGTGGATAGGTTAAGCAAGATGTGTATCTTAAATCCATGTAAAAAATAGATCACTACTAATCATACTGTTAATCTCTTGTTTCAGTATGTTTGGGTTCACTTTGGGTTACCCACATCCATTATCTTGGATCGATATACTTGATTCCTTGGGGATTTTTGGACAATCTTGCGGAGAATGATGGACACCAAGTTGAAGAGGAGCACTGCTTTCCATCCACAGACCGATGGACAGACAGAGGTTATTAACCGAACATTGGTACTTTTGCTTCGAGGCTACTACAACAAGGATCCCAAATTATGGGATGAACATATACCCTATGTACAACATTCTTACAATCGAGCCTTACATTCCTCCACTCAGTGTTCTCCTTTTGAGACATGTTTTGGGTATTTTCCTAAGGTTCCTTTGGACTTGATGTATGGGAGATATGTTGATTCAAATGAAGAAATAAATGAAGATAGAGCCCGCAAGTTCATTCATAGGATCCAATAGGTACATCAAGCAATCAGGGAATAGTTGGAGAAACTTCAAGCACAATATAAGCTCGGCATGAAAAACATAGGGTTGATCATCAGTTCCAGGTTGGAGACTAGGTATGGCTTCACATTAGAAAGGAGATATTTAAAGTTGAAGGCAAGAAACTCAAGCCCATCCATTATGGACCCTTCACTATTTTCGAGAAAAGTGGTACCAATGCTTTTCTTCTAGATCTTCCACCTTATATGCAGATCTACTCAGTTGTGAATGTGGAAAAATTGAAAATTTTTGAGCCTCCCATGATCATGGATCAGGGTGAGGAAGTTTCAATACGTTCAGTTGATGATTTTTCACATGATTACTTGGATGAGTTGAAGGAAGATATCATCTTGGAAAGAAGGACGAGGACTTCACACAAGGGTGATGTTGATTATCTTCTAGTGGGATTAAAGGGAACACATCCAAGAAAGGAAAAGTGAATTGAGAATGAAAAGGTGAGGGAACTCTTCCCTCACTTATCTGTTGACTGATGAAATCTTTTGGTGGTCCAAAAATCTCTTAGTGGGAAGGCGTGATCCAAAAAGGATCCAGAGAAGACTAAGGATAACGTAGATTTCATAGAAGCAACTCAGGAAGCTCAGAATGGCCTCAACAGATAGAGAAAGGGAAAAAATTCAAAGTCCTTAAAACTTAGTGAAATTGGCATCATCATGAAGAGTGCGTCACAGGATTTCCAACGACTTAAAAAACTCATCAAATAGAATTACGGATCAAAATATCTTGATGCAGGAGCATCGTTGGCAAGCAAACAAAGGCAAGAACACTCAACATGTGAGATTTCTTCTAGAACTTCAATGTGGATAGTTACAACCGATTTCAGAATCCACGTCCACTCAACGTCGGAATTCACCTTTGGAGGCATGCTTGAACCAGTGCCGAATTTTACCCTTTGAGGCAAGTTTTGAAATTGTAAACAGATCAGGAGTTTCCACTTTGTTTCTGGAATGCGACTGAACTAAAATAGTGTAGGATGAATTTTAGAGTAGGCAAGTAGCCAGGGGAAACCCTAGAAACATTTTTGAGCTATGTAGAAGTTTTTACACCCAATTAGAGAGAGCTGCAATACAGAGAGAAATTAGTTGTAAGAGAGAATTGGGAGTTAGCAGGATATCTCAGTGTTTTGAGTTACTGTAATTTTGAATGTATTTTGTAGCCATTGGGTACTTGTGAATATAATAGAATGGAAAACTGATACAAATGTATGGTGTGTGGACCGTGTGCATTTTACTGTCATTTCTATTTACATGAACAAGTGGATGGAACTATGAGTTTTTCCAGTTTCAATTGTTTCTCTTCATTGGAAGCTCTGCAAGGTGTGCATCGAGCTAGAGAGGAACATAAGAAGATCAAGAGGAATTTCTCTGCGAGAAATACCGTGGACCTGAGTTATCAAAATCCCTCAAATGCATGGAGCGCACGGGAAATCGAAGTCTAAACCAGACAAAGATCAGGAGGGATAACGCTTCAAAAAGTGTTATCGAGATCCAGGAACTCATTCCCTGGAACGAACAAAGACCGAGTCTTCAAAGAATTAGAAAATATTCTAAGTCTGAAGTGATTAAAATCTCCGGAGGAAGAACGTTGTCGAGCGTTGGATCGCAGCAAAAAATATCGTAGACCGTCTGATTTGAGGGAGAAGCGCAGGCTTTAACGCTGCGTAGATCCGGGAGGGGAGACCTCGAAGATTTGAACTGATTGTGGAGAGTCCTTGAGGAGAAACGTCGAAACCCTGCCAACCGTTGTATAAGGTGGAGCTACACAGAGGTTAGCGGCGAGGGATTTTTGATGTCCAAAACTCAGGAGGAATAGTGACCATCGATCTCAAATAGATTTGGACCGTTGGTCCATTTCGCGATTTCGGGTACCGCGAGTTGGAAGGACAGAGATCCTTGTCTCTCAAAACCCTGAATCACGAAATCACGATTCGACGTGAACCGTCGATCATAGACAACTCTGGACCATTGATCCATTTCATGATTTCGGGTATCGCGAGTTGGAAGGATAGAGGTCCTTGTCTCCCAAAACCCCGAATCGCGAAATATCCAAATAGCGAGGTTGGATGTGGACCGTAGATCCCAGGGATTATTGTGAGTCGTTGATCTAATTCCAAGGCACTTTGATGTTTCAGCATTTAGGCATTTCAACAACTGGGGATTCCAAGGAGCATAAATATCCCTTCCACCTAGATTTTGTGAAACGCAAAAACCCAAAAGAATAGGCGCTGGGACATTTTGACATTTCGGAAACCGGGGATTCCAAGGAGCAAATATATCCCTTGCACCCAGATTTCGCGAAACGAGAAAACCCGAAAGAATAGGCGTTGGGACATTTCTGTACTTAAGCAACTAGGGATTCCAAGGAGTAGAGATATCCCTTGCATTCTGATTTCATGAAACGTGAAAACCCAAAGGAATAGGTGCTGGGACATTTTAGCATTTCGACAACTGGGGGTTCGAAGGATGAAGGGACAGGATGCTTGACTTGTGAAGTCCTGTCCCACAATATTTTGACACTTCGACAACCGGGGGTTCAAAGGATGAAGGGATGGGATGCTTGACTTGTGAAGTCCCGGTCCATGATATTTTGGATTTTTGAGGACCGAGGATTCAAAGGAAAAAGGGATGGGGCGCTTGACTTGTGAAGTTCCTGTCCACAACAAGCGCTCTTTTTGGCTTAGCACAAGGTCATGGCTCTTGGTCATGTGCTATGGGAGCTCACACTTGGTTCTTGGAAAATCCAACTGAGCATTTGTGGGGGACCTGTGTTCTCATTCAAAGTATTCCAGTTTGGAACCATAAGAGCCATTTTAGCTTCAGAATCAAAAGATCCTGACCAGGAGGTCACGCAGCCCTTAAGAGGGATAGGGGGTCTGCATCAGGTGGTATCAGAGCCTAAGTTTTTCGTCTATAGACTTTAGGCAAAGGAGGAAAAGAAGGAGATAGAGAACTCAGAGCTGGACTCTATGTGTGACAGATAGTCAACATAATGCCGCCAAGAAGATGAGAGCCACCTTTAGCCAACCGTGCTATAGAGAGGGAGATGTGAGAGCTTCGCACCCAATTGGAAACAATGGAAGCAACACAGGGAATAGCACCTGACGTTGGGGATGTCAGTGATGCAGAAAGTGAAGAGGTTGAGGTTGAAGAAGCTACATGAGAGGATGATGCAGAAGAACGTTTGTTGAGAATAGTTGCCAGATTGGGAGGCAGAGCTAAGATAAAGGTCCCCATGTATGAGGAAAATATAGATGCTGAAGAACTATTGGACTGGATAAGGTCCATGGACAAACACTTCGACTATGAAGATGTCGATGAGGAGAAGAAGGTGAACCAAGCAGTCACCCGACTAAAATGGCATGCAACACTGTGGTGGAACAAACTGTAGGCTGAGAGGAGATGTAAAGGAAAACAAAGGATAAAGAGTTGGGACAGGATGGTAGCCAAACTGAAGGCTAAGTTCATACCCAAAGACTACCAGATCAATCTGTTCAGGAAGCTACA
>ML825739.1:48349-64798 GCA_009831015.1 Picea engelmannii | reverse complement strand
AGTTTAAGAATAAGGAGGGAGATCCTAACCTGTTTCTATGTGCAATAAAGGGATGTTGGGTGTGTTAGAAATTTAATTTTAAAATGGAGAAATTTTCATTTTATTAAACATATTAGTTTACTCTTGCTACACCTATATTTTGATATATTGTTCCAAATATAATCCACATGCAACTTATTGTATACTTGTTATATATATGGACGATGATTATTATGTGGAATGATAATACTCCACTAGCAATGAATGTGGACATGTTATTTTGGATTTAAGTGTTAAATGGGAATATTATTTCTATTTAATTGATGTGGGAGGCCGATTCGACTTTGAGTTTGGAAATGGTATGTTATGTTTTATGGCTATTCCTATTATGTATATGATGCTCAATATTATATGTTTGGAACAAGGTTTTTGGAAGTTGGATGTGCTCCATATTTGGCTGTGATTAATGGAATTTGATGAAAAGGATGGGAAGCAGTGTGCATTTACTGTACTTCATTCTTACCCTACCTATAAGCCACCACCTTCACTATTCTCCTCACATTCATTTTTTCTACCCCGGTTAGTATCACCTCAATTATGTGTGACCTTTGGAGAAAAAAATAGTTGTGCTCTTTAGCTTTATAGCATTCTTATTCTAGCTATGTTGACTCTTATCTCTCCATTCATGGATTGTTATCTCTCCTCTATATGAAATCGATTTCTTGGCTCTTAGATTTTTCATGCAGAATGTGTTTGTTTTCTGAAGTTTACAATGGATTTGTTGTGGGAATTATGGCCATGTAACTCGCATTTCGATTTGGGTTTCTTCTTGTTGGCATTTAAATGTTTCAAACTGGAAATAGTGTTCGGCATTTTATTCTATTTCAAGTATATGGTTGTATGCACATGGAGAAAATGTAGCATTGCTATAATATGGATGTTGGAAAATGTTTGTGGGTGAATGTGTTCAGTTTCTCTCATTTTGTATGACTAATTTTGAGAGTTTCCTCTATAAAAGAAAGATAACAGTCTGGTTTTGTGACTATTCCATAGTACCCTCACCCTTGAGGATATGTAGTCTTATTATCACCATGACTTGTGATGTTATGGGTCTCCTATGTGTTTTATCTTGATGTCATTTTGATGGCAATGAGTCATTTTTATTTGCTTGTAGCCCATGTTTCAAACCTTACGCCCATATGCCTACTCCGGGCCTCATTTTCCCTTCCAATATACATGCAATTGAATAATGGAAAACCCAGATTCAATTTTTTTTTAACTGTTTTGACCCAATAGTGGGAAAGATTGATATCACCCACAAAATCGTGGCTCATTTGTTATTTATCTATGAGGGGATTTATCCGATTTTGATTTTACTGTGAATTTTATGGAAACAATGCACACTAGGTTCGCATGGGGTTTCGAACTTGGTTTTTTTGCAACTATTATTTGAGGTTGTGATGTAAATGTTATATAACGAAAGGATGATAGATTTATGTTTATCTTCCTCTCAAGGTGTTTTGAGGCATTTTGTTATGATTAGGACTGAGTAAAATTGTTTTGTAAACAATCTCCTATAGAACGTTATTTTATTTTTAAAGAAATATCTGTGGTTTTAAAACGAGAAATGAAATTTGCAGGTTTGATAATCCTGTAAATTTCCTTGAGTTTTATATTGTGCAGTTTAAAAATATTGTTTCCATGTTATGGATTATGTGTTTTGAAGTTTAAAAGAGTTTTATGGCACAAACAAAATTTGGTGGGAGTTTTAGAAACAAATGTGCATGTTAAACAATGGATATTCAAATGATTGTTGTTGAATAATGACAATGTTGATTTTAAAGTCAATGAATGTTATTTTTTGTAACAAAACAATAATCGCTATCATTCTCGTTCATTGTCTCATTTTTTGCTCATTATATGCCCACAACCTTCCGAGATACATTTAATTTATCCCCTATTATGTTATTATGAATTTCATTCAAAATGATTGGATGATGACTTGTGTTGGAAATTTTTATATGGAGACATTGTTTTTATAAGGAAAAGGGCCCTGCATTTTGCTTGAACAATATTCATTTGTTGGTTCCCACCCATGCAACCATTTTTCATTCATTACAAATCCCCTCATCTTCCCAATGACCCATTCATTCCCTGTTCAAAATGCAATTTATTATTGAATTTGAAATGTGGTGACTTATATCAATGGAGGGATTGCATAAGCTTCTACTGTGAATGATAGAGCTAACATCTTGATTTTATTTAGGTAGAGAATTAGTGAATGGATTGCCAAAGGTTTTCATATTTTGATTGGAGTATTGCTTCAGGATGAGCTTCTTTAGCATGGGAAGAAATAGTAGAGGTGCAAACAAAGGTAGAGGAAATAATTGGCAAAGAGGTCATATAAGGCCACAATTTTCAATACATTTTGACGTTGATCTGAAAGAACTAAATCAACTTTTCCAAGATGAGTTTTTTAATATAGTTGGCAAAGGAATTCTGCAACCTAGACCTGAGAGGCTTCCTTTCCATCCACATCAAAATTTATTTGGTATATGTGTCCTCCCTCATGTTTCTATGCATCTAGAACCACCTTACAATGATGGCTTGCAAGATATTGTCCATCAACACATTGCACATCATCATGGTTGGGCTACAATGTAGTTTCCATTGCCCCCTCCTCCATCGCCATTCGACCCAAATTCCCAAGTTGATCATGTTTCCTTGGCATTACAATCCTCTCATGCAAGAAAGATATTACAAATGTTTGTCCATGGGCCATAATTAGATAAAGTAAAAGGGGTGGATAATCCCTCTGAGTCTTCCAAAGACTCCTTTGAATCAGTTTCCTCTCATCTCCACCTCAAGGATATTTTCTCACATGTCATCGGTGAAATCCACCCACAAAGTTCCAATAAATTGAATGTTATTGCACAGGACAAATCATAAAAGGGATCAAAATAAGGCAGCAGTGAAAAGACGCAAAACACCCCTCACAACAAATATGGTTTTTAATGCATTTTAGTGTTATTTTATTTTGAGGACACATTTTATTGGTATGATGACAGAATGTTTTGGACAACAAAGACACATTTAGACAGAATGTTTTGGACAACATGGATATGATTCTATTTTTGGCTATAGTCATGTTTTATTTTGATACTAAAATATTGGACTATTTGTATGAGAATAGGAGTTACAAGGAGAATATTTGAGTTAATTTTTGGGGTATATATTTCATATTTTGATGATCATTAAAGAAATGAAAATTGGAGTGACAAGGGGTCCCACCTATTTTGTTATTATTTAAATATACCCTTGTTTATGTATTATTATTTATTTGTCTCAACTAATTAGTTAAGCTAATTAATCTTAACAAAAGAAAGGTAGTTGAACTACCATAACTTATTGGGAAAGAATAAAAGCTCAATCAAAATAAGAGACAAAGGAGGAGAGGATAGAAGGGGGACTTCTGATATAAGGTATGCTCTATACTTGTGGGATAATTCTTTTCTTCATTCATTCTGAGTTTACTAGAAAGCTAAATCATCTTGATGACAACAGGGGATTATTGAAGGAAGCGGGATTCAAAACTTAATCATATATTTCAACAACTTGTTTCTAAAGGTGTACGATCTATCTTTGGAAGTCCATGTGTTATTGTTTGTTTATGGATTATATTTCATGACTGATAAAGAAGATTTTGCACACTCAAATGACAACATTTTTATGGCAAGTTGATCCAGATCTTTAGATTCAATTTTATTTATTTGTTAGACTCTTTTTGTATGGTGCGCATCGGAGAATTCTAAATCTGACTTTAGTCCCCACCCTCATAGGGGTTTGTAAAGAGAATTTAGCTTTGTATCTCATAATGAAGTTAATATAAAAATCAGATTTATGATTTTAGTCTCACATGTGTATCTTAATGATATTTATCATATTTTTCTTTTATCCTTGTCTCTTATCCATGTACACACTTATGTATATTTTTTCTTTCTTTCTTTTGCACAGTTGCATATTATATATAAAATCATCCTTGATCCCTCGTACATATTATATGTGGATTAAGTGATTGTTTTGAATTTAATTCTATAAACTCAAGGTAACATTCCCACCTATCTTTCCTTAGCCTAGCGAGATATGAAAATGTTTGAGTAAGGTTCTTCATACCTTTTCCTCAACATTTGTTTTGTGACCATACTGGGGAGATCTTTCCATATCTCTTTGGTTGATTGTATCATGATTGTATTTTATTTTCTTTTTTTGTCTGATTACTCCTTGACTTATTTTTCCATGACAGTACTCGTTGTGAGACAACCTAATATCGGAAAGAGTATTGATGACTAGACCAACATTACCTTGAATTTATTCAACACTATTTTAGAAAATTCTAGTAATCGTGCTAAAATCGAACTCTCTTGGGAAGCAATTGAAAGGGACATAAATATCCGTGAACATTGGGAAGCTAGGAAAAAGAAGCCCATAAATCAACAATAACCTTTCCTCTTACCTGTTTAATATTTTATTTCATGTCCTTTAATTCTTGTATTTATCGAAGAAGAAGAGGATTGTTTCTTGAAGTTACCCCTATTTCTGAAATAGAAAGGAGAACAATTGTCTTATGAACAAAACAAAGTGATCTTAGGTGAATCATATATGATTCTTCCAGTTCATCTTCATCACCCATACCTATCACCTTTAATATGATGTCTTCAGGTAATGGTAGTGGCACCAGAGTTTCCTCTTCCTCACAACCCTTTGCTTCATCCGTGATTGGTAGTTTCTATATTCATCAAGTCCCTATTCATTCCACTACCAATCCATCTAAGGTCATTAAGAAATATGGAATTTTTCAATTTGAGGAAGGTGCTACAAAACCCCATGACACGTTTCTTATCCCTTGAATCTCGCACTAGCCACCCAACCATTAACGAAATTCAAAGATCATTTACCTAGGTTCTCAGGAACTGGTACCATTACCACAAATGAACACCTGGTAGCATTTTCTAATTCTTTTTATAACATAGGGGCTAATGATAACGCCACTTGCATGCGTCTATTTGTCAATTCTCTTGAAGGGAAATCTACAACAAATTTTTTTACCTCCTCCAAAAAATAATTTCAACTTGGGAAGAATTGGTTTATTGGTTCAAATCCACATATGGACAACCCAAGAGTTCAAATGATTAGTTAAGGGAATACAACAATATTTCCTATAAGGATGGTGAAACTATTAAATCGTTTAACCTTCATTTCACCAAACTATATAATCAAATCCCCGAACTAATCTGTCCTCGAAATAAAGTTACTTTCATGCATTATTATAATGCTTTACCTTCTTCTTATCATCATATACTTGAAGAAAAGTCTATTGACAATATTGGTTCTTCCCTTCAGTCTTGCCTAGAATATGAAGAGAAATTTGAAAGAACGGGTCTTCCTAAGGGAGACTTGGTCAAGAAAACAGACATGTTTGCCATTTTACAACTCATGAAAGATATAAATAATAGGATGATAGACTACAAATGAAAAATAATTTATTCTTCCTCTTCCCCCGGTGATTCTTCGTCTTCCCTAACACCTTTTATAAATACTAATGAAAGAACTTTTCATCCAAAGGCCATAATGACTCATACTTGATGTAACTGCTATGAATAAAATCATGATTAGAATACCTGCGAAGTAAAAGAAATGCTAGAGATAAGATATTTGGAAAAAGGCACGATACCATGATCATTGTTTTAAATTTTGATGAACCAGAGGATGTTATGGTAGTCAATACCAAGAATAAATATTACACTACCAAGAGAAAATTTGATCTTCCCCACACTTCTTCTTCCCCGAGTTCATCTTCTCAAAGTGTTGATACACAAACTATCAGAACTTCAATTAATCAAGGTGTATCTTCTCCTCTTCTCTCTTATAATTACAATATCCTTAACAAATTGGCTAATATCATAGTTGATTCTACCCTTTTGGATATGGTTTTCATCCAAGAACAACATAAGCATCTTAAGGACTTTATGGAAGGTAATATTTATACCATAGCTAATATATTTGAAGAGTCAAATGAAGAAGACTCAACTATAAATAGGATAGGTGTAAATAATTTTAGGAACCCTATAAAAAAACCCCCTTTCTATATCTCAGTAAAAATCATGGATAATATAACTCATTTTTTCTTAATTGATGGTGGGTCTCGTCCAAGTGTGATGTATAAAATTATCATGGAAGAGCTTGGCTTATCTAGTACCAACAAAAAATCTAGAAGCATGCTCTCTTATAATAATTTGCAACAATCAATTATAGGTGAAATCAAGGAGGTAACCTTAGTTTTGTTTGCACACCCCAATATAATGACAACTCTCAATATCCAAGTAATTGATATGCCGATGAGTAACTACTCAATTATTTTTGGAAGGGATTGGAAAGATTTAACTGGTGGATACCTTTCACTCGATGGTACACATTTGGCTGTCCCTCGAAATCGAAAGAACATTATGGTTCTTACGGGAGGAATAATTTCACCTTATATAGAGAGCGTTCTCCAACCCAATGTAAATTATCTCGAAGAATATTTGGGGGTGTACTCTATCTTTGCTGATGAAGGTGACACTTTAATTGAACCAATTAATTTTGATGATGGCATGTGGAACATGCATTTCAATGGCTCATGTTCAAATGAAGGTAATGGAGCCGACATCATTTTATATTCTCATATAGGAAAAATTCATAATTTTTCTATAGGATGAAATTTGCTTGTACAAACAATGTTGTTGAGCTTGAGGCTTTATTGTTGGGCATTGAAAATGCATATAACCTTGGTTGTGTCCATCTTATAGTCTTTGGTGATTCTAAACTTGTTGTGAATCTTGTATGGAAGATTTATGTACCAAACAATAAGTTACTTAAACGTTATACCCAAGTTGTTTGGATGTTGATTTCAAATATATTATGATTTCACATCACTTATGTTAAAAGGGAACTTAATTCAATGGATGATAGATTAGTTTATTTTTCAACTTCTCCTACTCGACAACTTTTGCCTCAAATACCTGATTGTATGTTCCAATATCTATATCATCCTCACCTCTCCAACAACATAGAATCATGGAAGGTTTTCCCTAGTGACGAATGCATTTGTGCGTTCATACAAAATGAACCTTTTAAACCCAAGTAAATCATCTATGTTGAGGATGGAAATTTTCCTAAAGGCTTGACTCCTCTCGAGAGTTCATTTTCATCAAGTGATGTAGGAAACAAAGAAACACATAAGGAATAGGAATCAAAATGGAAATTTGGTGATACCATTTCTTTGAGTATTGGGACATTTGAATCTCCAAATATCATTAAATTAGGTGCCCAATGTTCTAATGAAGAGAAAGATAAATTCACAAAATTACTTTGTGAGTTTCAACATGTTTTTTCCTGGTCATATGAGGATCTTCGTGGTTTTGATCCTACTCTCATACAGCATGCCATTCCTATCAAGGAAGGGGAAAAACCAGTTAAGCAAAGGAAAAGACCTATCAATCCCACACTTGAAGCCACCATTAGGAAAGAATTGGAAAAATTGTTGAAATCTCATATAATCTTTCCAGTTAAGTATTCCAAATGGGTTTCAAATCTGGTCCTTGTTCAAAAAACTACCGATCATATCAAATTATGTGTCGATTTCTATGCATTAAATAGGGAAAGTGTAAAAGACCATTTTTCACTTCCTAATATGGATATGATTTTACAAAAGGTTTCAGGGTCTCAAATGATGTCCTTACTTGATTGTTTTTCTAGATATAATCAAATAAAGGTAAAAGGATTGATAGATATAAAACCACATTTACCACACGTTGGGGCACATTTGCTTATGAATGTATGTCATTTGTCTTATCTAATGAAGGTGCCACCTTTAAAAGAGATATGTAGATAGATTTTGACAATCTAATCGGTAATATTATGCAAGTTAATCTTGATGATTTGACTCTTTATTCTAGAAACTGGTTGGATCATTTCGATCATCTTAGAAAAGTTTTCATGTGCTGCAGAAAATTTGGCATTTCTTTAAACCCTTCCAAATATATGTTAAGTGTCACAAAGGGTAAGCTTCTCGATCACATTATTTATAATTCAGGGATAAGTATATATCCAAAGAGGATTAATTCTATTCTAAACCTCCCTGCCCCCACCTCCAATAAAGAAGTTTAATCTTTCATGGATATTATTAATTTTGTTCGTAGATTTGTTCCTGATTTTGTTTTCATGGTTAAACCAATACAGAATCTTCTGAAGAAAGATCGTTCCTTTTATTGGACAGATGATGTCGAGAATCCTTTCCTTAGGATTAATAAGGAAATCAGTTATGCACCGATTTTAGCGAAACCGGATTTTGAGAAATATTTATCATATATACCAATGCCACTAAGGAAGCAATTTCTACTATACTCTTACAATGTGATGACCAAAACAATGAAAAACCTATAGCTTACATGAGTCAAAGTCTATCAGATGAAGAGATCAAAAAATCTTATATTGAGAAACATGCCTTTGTTCTTGTCAAAACTATAGAAAAATTTTGCCATTTTATTTTGGAAAAACATATACAAGTAAAAGTCCCTTCACCTGTTGTCAAGTTTCTACTTTCACAAACTTACCTTTCATGAAAACTTGCACATTGGATTGCCAAAATTCAGGAGCATGGTTTAACAATTATGACTTCAAAGACAATCAAGGGACGAGACTTAGCCATTCACTTAGATCAACATCCTAAACCAAGTGAATAACTTGACGACCAAGATAATCCTCTTTCAACGTTGTTTTATATTGAAAATAAAAATCTCTCTATATCTGGGCATCCTTGGTATAAAAATCTGGTGTATTATTTGTAGCATCAAAGGTGCCCATACAAGTTGGATCCTCATAAGTTAAGGAGAATACACCTTGAATATTCTAAGTATATCATTTTAGGAGACTCCTTGTTTAGGATATATGTTGATGGTTTTCCGCTCCAATGTGTAAATGATGGGGAAGCACATAAATTATTACATGAGATCCATGGATCATCAACATATGTCATTCATATTGGTGGCCATTTTTCTGCTAAAGTTACTTCTTTTAAGATAATAAGAAATGGTTATTATCGGCCTTTGATCTTTTGTGATTCCTATAAATTGGGAAGCTCCTGTGATAAATGCCAAAAATTCGCTGGTAAAGAACATATTTTTTCCATGCATTTACATGTCCTTCGTTCTTTACCTTTTTCTAAGTGGGGTCTAGACTTTATTATTCCAATCAATCTGTTATCCTTTGTAGGGAATATCTTTATTTTGATAGCCTATGATTATTTTACTAAGTGGATTGAGGTTGTCCCTCTTAGACACGTGCACGATGAATAAGTAATTTATTTTCTAGAGTCCAGTATGTTTTCCAAATTTGGCCTTCCATTAGAAATCATTACAGACAACGGTCCAGCCTTTATTTATGCAAAATTGACCCAATTTTTGGCTAAATTAGGTGTCAAGCATTTCACTTCATCTGCTTATGACCCTAAGGGAAATGGAGAAACGAAATCTACTAATAAAAATTTGGTCAGGATTATAAAGAGAATCATAGATGACAAACCTTGCTAGTGGCACACACTTCTAACTTATGCTCTTTAGGTAGAGCATACAACCACCAAAGCAAGTACAGTATTTACTCCCTTTCAACTTGTATATGGCCAAGAGGCTATTCTACCTATTGAACTAGAGCTTTGTTCCTTATGGTTGATGTTACAGAATGAATAATTAAATTATTCTGATGTTTCTCAAAGGATAAAGACATTGTTATCCCTCGAAGAACAAAGGAATTTTTCCTTGGAAAATATGAAAAGGAGGCAACAAACGGTGAAGAAGTATTTTAATAAACGATCAAAGGATGTTGAATTTAAGATTGATGACAAAGTATTACTATGGGACTCATCCCATTCTGAGAGAGGGAGACATTCTAAATTCCAAAAGTTATGGCCAGGTCCATTCAAAATAGCTTTTATCCTCGACACAAATTCATATCTTCTTAAAGACATGGATGAGAAATTGTTTTCTTACAGTACCAATGGTTCCCAATTAAAACATTATGTGTAACCATCCTCATCACTGACTCTATTTTGTAGGAATATGACTACTATTTATATTTTTGTCTTACGTTTTGCTTGTCACTTTGGTTTATTGAGTGTTATTTTTTGTGGTTTGTTTTGCATCGTCATCAGAAAAAAAAGTCTATATCAATTTTTCCATATCGATGTCATTCTGTAAGTATTATTGATCAATGAAAATAAGATATACACAATTGTTACGATATCATCCTTTTGAGAAACCAATGTAATAGATCTTTTATTTCAATATTGTTGTAGTATAGTTGGCTTTGTTTTCTTCCTTGTTTTTGCTATCCCTTTCTTCCCTCCATCATGAGATTCACGAGCATATCAAAATCATTGTTCTTGAAATTTTAAAGAGTTATCAATTATGAACTTTATTGATTGTTATGCATACAAGACCAATTCCCCTCATACATCTCACTTTCCATAAGTTATTCCCCGAAGTCCCATCTCATCATTTCCCTTAAACCATCATTTTTTCCATGTTGCATAACATGTTTTTTGAATAGTCTCAATCACCTACTTCTATTGGTCTACGGAACCAAGCATTCTGAGTTCTAAATATGTTGAAAACAGTTTTCCCTATGGAGTTGCTAGTTTGTTGACACCCAAAAGCGCAACATAAACTTCCTTCCTGCAAATGGGTTTCAATGCATTATTACTTATATATATATTAAATAATACTATATAGGTGGGACCCCTTTAAAAAAATAATGATAAAAAGATCTCCTCTTATTGCGCTCATGATTACCTTATGAAAAATATTCCACTATTTGATAATAAGGAGGGAGATCCTTACCTGTTTCTATGTGTAATAAAGAGATGTTGGGTGTGTTAGCAATTTGTTTTTAAAATGGAGAAAATGTTTATTTTATTAAACATATTAGTTTACTCTTGTTGCACCTAGATTTTGATATATTGTTCCAAATATAAGCCACATGCAACTTATGGTATACTTGTTATATATATGGACGATGATTATTATGTGGAATCATAATACTCCACTACCAATGAATGTGGACATGTTATTTCTATGAATTTCATGTGGGAGGCTGATTCGACTTTGAGTTTGAAAAAGGTATGTTATGTTTTATGGCTATTGGATATATGATGGTCGATATTATATGTTTGGAATAAGGTTTTTAGAAGTTGGGTGCACTCCATAGTTGGTTGTGGTTGATGGAATTTAATGAAAAGGATGGGAAGTGACGTGCATTTACTGCATGTTGTTCTTACCCTACCTCGAAGCCACCACCTTCACTATTCTCCTCGCATTCGTTTTTGTTTCTCTGTTTAGTATCGCCTCAATTGTGCTCAACCTTTGGTGAAAAAAATAGTTGTGCTCTATAGCTTTTTGGCATTCTTCTTATAGGTATGTTGACTTTTATGTCTCCATTCATGGATTGTTAGCTCTGCTCCATATGAAATCAATTTGTTGGCTCTTAGATTTTGCATGCATAATGTGTTTGTTTTTCCAAAGTTTACAATGGATTTGTTGTGGGAATTATGGTCGTGTAACTCACATTTCGATTTCGGTTTCTTCTCGTTGGCATTTAATTTTTTCAAACTGGAAATATTGTTCGGCATTTTATTCTGTTTGAAGTATATGGTTGTATGCGCCTAGAGAAAATGTGGTATTACTATAATATGGTTGTTGGAAAATATATGTGGTTGAATGTGTTTAGTTTCTCTCATTTCATATGACTAATTTTGAGGGCTTCCTCTATAAAAGAAAGATAATAGTAATATTTTGTGACTATCGAGTAGTACCCTCATCCTGGAGGATATACAGTCTTATTATTACCACAACTTATGATGTTATGGGTGGCCTATGTGTTTTATCTTGCTGTCATTTTGATGGAAAGGAGTTTTTTTTTCTTGCCTTGCATCCCACATTTCAAACCTTACGCCCATATGTCTGCTCTAGGCCTCCTTTCCCCTTCCAATATACAGGAAAATGAATAATGGAAAAATCATATTCAAAATTTTGTTTAATTGTTTTGACCCAACAATGGGAAAGATTGATATCACCCACAAAATCGTGGCTTGTTTGTTATTTATCTATGAGTGGATTTGGTTGATTTTGAGTTTAGTATGAATTCTATGGAAACAATGCCCACTACGTTCACATGGGGTTTTGAACCCGATTTGTTTTGTAACTGTTATTTGAGGTTGTGATGTAAATGGTATATAACGAAAGGACAATAGCTTTATGTTTCTCTTCCTCTCATGATGTCTTGAGGCATTATGTTATGATTATGACTAAGTCAAATTATTCTGTAAACAAACTCCTACAAAATGTTATGCTATTTTTAAAGAAATATCTATGGTTTTAAAAGGAAAAATGAAATTTGTTGGTTTGATAATCCTGTAAATTTCCTTTGAGTTTTATATTGCACAGTTTAAAAATATTGTTGCCATGTTATGGATTCTGTGTGTTGAAGTTTAAAAGAGTGTTATGGCACAAACATAATTTGGTGTGATTTTGGAAATAAATGTGCATGGTAAACAATGAATATTCAAATGATTTTGTGGATATTCAAATGATTTTTGTTGAAAAATGGAAATGTTTATTTTAAAGACAATACATGTTATTTCTTGTAACAAAACAATAATCTCTATCATTCTCATTCATAGTTTCATTTTTCTCTCAATATATGCCCACCACCTTCCCAGATACATTTAATTTATCCCATGTTATGCTATTATGAATTTCATTCAAAAGGATGCGATGATGACTTGTGTTGGAAATTTTGATATGGAGACATTATTTTTATAAGGAAAAGGGCCCTACATTTTGCTTGAACAATATTCATTTTTTGGTTCTCGTCCATGCTACCATTTTTCATTCATTACAAATCCCAACATCTTCCCAATGACCCTATCATTCCCTGTTCAAATTGAAATTGATTATTGAATTCCAAATGTGGTGAGTTATATCAATGGAGGGATTGCATATGATTTTGTTGTGAATGATAGAGACAACATCTTGATTTTATTTAGGTAGAGTATTAGTGAATGGATTGTTAAAAGTTTTCATATTTCGATTGGAGTATTGCTTCAGGGTGATTTTCTTTAGCAGGGGTAGTAATTTCATAGGTGCAAACATAGGTAGAGGAAATAATTGGCAAAGAGGCCATAGAAGGGCACAATTTTAAATACATTTTGACGATAATTTGTGAGAACTAAATCATCTTTTCCAAGATGGGTTTTGTAATCTAGTAGGCCAAGTAATTCTGCAACCTAGACCTGAGAGGCCTCCTTTCCATCCACATCAAAATTTATTTGGTATCTGTGTCCCCCCTCATGTTTCTATGTAGCCATAACCACTTACCAATCATGGTTGGCAAGATATTGTCCATCAACCTATTCCACATCATCACGGTTGGCCTACAGTATCATTGCCATTTCCTCCTCCTCCATCACCATTCAACCCAAATGACCAAGTTGATCATGTTACCTCGTCACTACAGTCCTCTAATGCAAGAAACATATTAAAAACTTCCATCCTTGAGCCATAATTAGATAAAGGAAAAAGGGTGACTAATCCCTTCAAGTCTTCCAAAGACTCCGTTGAATCAATGTCCTCTCATCTCCACCTCAAAGATAGTTTCTCCCATGTCATCAGTGAAATCCACTAACAAGGTTCCAATCAATTGAAGGATATTGCACAAGACAAATTAGAAAAGGGATCAAAAGAAGGCAGTAGTGAAAAGAGGCAAAAAATCCTCTCACAACAAATTTGGTTTTTAATGCTTTTTAATATTATTTTCTTTTGAGGACATATTTTATTGGTATGATGACATAATGCTTTGGTCAACAACAACACATTTAGACATAATGTTTTGGACAACATGGATATGATTCTATTTTTGGCTATAGTCATGTTTTATTTTCATACTAAAATATCTAACTATTTATATGAGGATAGGAGTTACAAGGAGAGTATTTGAGTTATTTTTTGGGGTATTATATTTCATATTTTGATTATCATTAAAGAAATGGAAATTGGGGTGACAAGGGGTCCCACCTATTTAGTTATTATTTAAATAGACCCTTATTTATGTATTATTATTTATTTGTCTCAACTAATTAGTTAAGCTAATTAAGCTTAACAAAAGAAAGGTAGTTGGACTACCATAACTTATTGGGAAAGAATAAAAGTTCAATCAAAAGAAGAGACAAAGGAGGAGAGAAAAGAAGGGGAACTTCTAATATAAGGTCTGCTCTATACTTGTGAGATAATTATTTTCTCCATTCATTATAAGTTGTGGCTAGAAATCTAAACCATCTTGATGACAAGAGGGTTTTATTGAAGGAAGTAGTATTCAAAACTGAATCATATATTTTAACAACTTGTTTCTAAAGGTTTATGATCTATATTTGGTAGTCTGTATGTTCTTGTTTGTTTATGGATTAGATTTTATGACTGATAAATATTTTTTTGCAAAGTTAAGTGATGACATTTTTATGGCAAGCTGATCCATATCTTTAGCTTCAATTTTTTTTTGTCAGAGTATTTTTGTATGGTGTCCATTGGAGACTTCTAAATCTGACTTTAGTCCCCACCCTCCCAGGGGTTTGTAAACAGAATTACGCTTTGTATCTCAGAATGAAGTTAATATAAAAATCATATTTCTGATTTCACTCTCACGTGTGTATCTTAATGATATTTTTCATATATTTCTTTTATAATTGTCTCTTATCCATGTATAAACTTATGTATATTTTTTATTTATTTCTTTTGCACAGCTGCATATAATATATAAAATCAGTCGTGATCCCTCATACATATTATATGTGGATTAAGTGATTGTTTTGAATTTAAGATTATAAACTTCAGGTAACATTCCCAATTATATTTCGTTATCCTAGCGATATTTGAAAATGTTTTAATAAAATTCTTCATAACTTTTCCTCAACACATTGGTCCAAAGGCCCACCGCCAAACTTTTACATTGAGTGGGGGCTCTGCAATGTTCTATGGCTTCCTTTTCACACACAAGTCATACACGATTCCCTTTTTTTTATAAACAGTTCAAAGAAACCTTTTCTCGTGCATGTGGGATAAGGAATATAACTCCCCCCATAAATTTATGGCGGGGAAACCATGCAAGGGTGACATTGACGACAACTATTCACTGGAATTCTGGAAGGCATAACTCTTAATTCTGATGCCCAAATCGAGAAACTAAGGGCTTGAATGAAATCCAAAGCCGAGAGGAATCACCTGAATATGGTTTCCATAGCTATTAATACAACATTTAATCACAAAATTCTCCCCTCTAATGTTATCATTTCGAAATTAATCGATTTAAAATAAAACTTCAAGAACTTCTTCCCTATCATGTAGCAGACCCCTTCAAAGGCTCGATGTTGTAAACCAACAACTCTAATACCAATATGTGGCATACCCAACCACCTAGGCTATGCCACACTACTACAAGAACCTATTCTATATGCTCTGATACCAATATGTGGAATACCCATCCACTACCATAGGTTGGGTGCACCTACCACACCCAAGAAGAACACTTCTTGAGCTAATTCAAAATTTTGATACCAAACAACTAAATAAAGCATGAGAGAATGCATTCATTAATCAATATTCATGTTACACTATGAAAGGATGAAAAATATTCAATGTGCATCAATAACTAACAAGTAGGTAGATTATAAATGCATATCTAAGAGATAATAATCAATACACAACGAAAATGATTTTGTATAAAAAGAGAAACACATAACGGAGATAACTTAACTTTAATAAAACCCAATCACCAATTGGTTGCAGACAAAGGATGTTCCACCCAACCTTAGACACTATTTTTCCAAGCCTCAACAGTAGGTCACCCCCGATCCAGGGCAATGAATCCACAAGGACGGGTTCCAAAGCGACACTCAACTTCCCAAACTAGTGAGCACTCAAACTCTCAAAGGTTTCTCAATGCACAACAATCCAAATTAAACCTTCTCTCTTCTCACCAACCTGCACCACCCAAGAAAATGAACCCCCTTCATTGTCATGCAATCCCTCAGGTTTCCCACATCTTTCTAGGGATCTAGTGCATCTCGTCAAGAATCTCAATGTTGGAAGTCTCAGGATTCACAACTGTGAACAAGGTTTATCGAATTCCAATGCATCTCAGACATACAAACATCAATTCATTGTTGGAGACACACTAATACTTCCTACATCCAACCAACAATGGATGCTTTCCTTCAGTAATTCATTTCATTTTTTCCTAGAAAAAATATTAAGCAAGGAGATAAAATTAAAGAGAAAATTACTCCAAAACGAATTTCTTCCCAATGCAAAAATGGCTAACCCACTAACT
>ML825739.1:0-19022 GCA_009831015.1 Picea engelmannii | reverse complement strand
AAAAACTATTTGCAAAAATCATGAAGTCTAAGGAGAAGAAGCAGTGTTTTCAAAAGTTCGAACAAGAAAATCAAGGTCTCAAAGAGAAATTAATCGAAAAAGAGGAAGAAAGCTCCTGCCTAAGGAACCTTAATCAGAAGTTACTCGAACAAATTAAAATCTTAAAGGACGAAAGAAAGGAGAATCTAGAATCAAAAAATAAAGATGACAAGTCAGAAGATAAAGAAGAACTTTTACGATTAAGACGACATAATCAAGATTTATTAACTCAGGTTAAAAAGCTCAAGCACGATAAGAAGTCTTTACAAGAAGAGCTATATCGCAAAACATCATTAATTGACAAGGAAACAATGACTAATCCAATAGAGAATTTATCCGATACTCAAATCTCGACAGTAGAAAAAGGAACCAATACAAAGTCAAATAATGGTCATATTCAAAAGAATGCTTACGTGGACAGATCACTACAAACATCAAAAGAATATGATTCCAAGGAAAAGTCACAAGAGATTAGGATGCATCATCATCATCCAAATCACAAGAGTCCTTCTGACCAACGACTAAGAAAAGAGGAAAATAAGAAATGTTCTTCTTACAAACAAATAAAATACCACACTGAAAAAGAACGAAGACAAAATCAACAACTTGGAACAATCAATCATCAAACAATTCCAATGAAAGTAGATTTGGGATGGATCACTCCCCAAAAGATGCAACACATTATTTTGGGAATTCGAAGGTTATATCATCTTGTTTCATTAGGAGTCGCAACTACAAGCACAAAATATTTGAGAAGACATCGTGTGCTAGAACAAAAGTTTCAAGGGAAGCCTTCCAGTGATTATACTTTGAGGACAAAGCATTTTTAAGGGGAAGGCAATGTTATGAACATAAATATACATATATCATAGATAGTCATAACATAATAATTAATAAATAATAATTATTAATAATGAAAGGTCATGTTTCAAAGGACATGACTATTGGTAAAGGGCACTCCTGCATGGGTATATAAACAAGCCCTCATTCTCAATTGTAATCATCTATCTTACTATTCATTCGTATTACATATATATTTGTCCATATGGATTTGATTACTATATTCCAGATATTTTGGATTATTCTTGTGTGAGTGAACTTTGTTTGTCTCAGAACGCTTGAGCTCTTATTAATTCAACGATCATGATTCAACCTTGTGATGAGATGGGCGGCTGACGAAACTTCACACTTTGGATCTTCAGGGTTTCAACTTTTCAAACCTTCAAATTAGATCGGATGGTTTATTTCATGGAAACAGATGAACGATCATCTTTGATCCTTACACTAATCCTTTCACTTGCTAAATCCAACGGCTAGGACTTAATCAAGCATCGAAATGGATGGCCACGTTTTACTCTGGGTCTTCAGACTTCAGAGATTTAAAATCTCAACCCCTTCTTTCCTCCGGAGTGATCACCTGTTGAGTCAGTCATAAAATGGTGGAGACCTCTTGTAGTCGGCTAATGATTCCACTTACATTATCCTTCCACTGTAGTAGATCGACAGTCGAGAATACACCCGACATCAGATCGATGGTCGAGATCACCTTTGGGTCTCTGGACTTCGGAGATTTCAAATCTCAATCTTTCATTGTAGTATGATCGATGATCAAGAATGTTCCAAAGTGATCTTTTAGATCAGATGACTCATATCGTTGCTGACGTGGCCTCCCATATTCCCTTTGCTGACATGGTCTTTCGAATGTGGTCAACCATGTATCCTGCTAATGTGGTCTTCCAAACGTCCTTACTGACGTGGTCTGTTGAGTGTCCTTGATGACGTGGTCTGTTGACCAACAACCCTGATCTAATGATCATCGTATGTCCTCCAAATCTGATGGTCCTTATTCATTTCAGATTTTCAGGCTTTGGGTATTTCAAATCTCAAGATTTTCGAAGTGTAACCTCCTCACATCTTTAGACCCGAAGTGAAATATGTTCATTCGATCTAGATCTTGGATCAACCACTCGACCTGTCTAGAGTGTTGCTCTTCTATATTATATTGTCCTTCCACTTAGAATGATCCAACGGTTGACGAAAATTCGCATTTCGGGAATTTCAAATCTCAAACTCTCTGGAGCGTAACCTTCTCACATATTTAGACCCGAAGTGAATGAGGTTCATTTTATCAGGATGTTCATTTTATTAGGATCCTGCTTATTTTATCCTTCCACTCGAAATGATCCTATGGCTGACAGGAATTTGGGTTTGATCCAATGGTTGACGAGAATTCGGGTTTGATCCGACTACTGACGGGAATTTGGGTTTGATCTGACGGTTGACTGGTATTCAGATAATTGAACTCTCAACCCTTTTACCTCGCTTAACATATCCTTCCACTTTAAAATGATCTAATGGATGACGTGAATTCAGGTTTGATCCGACGGTTCACGGGTATTCGGATAATAAAATTCTCAACCCTTTCAGCTGATCCTATCCTTCCACTAAAAAGTGATCCAAAAATCATGAAGATACTCGAAATAGATCAATGGTTGACGATGACTTCATAATCATAACTTGCGAGTGATTTACCTCGACACCTAAACTCCGTGATTTGTCCCTGTCATTGATCTAGCAATTGCGCATCAACGATATTGATTTGATTTGAGTTTTATTGTGCCATACCTACTTAGTTTCAATGAGCCATCTCTTTTGATCTTTGATCTTCATTCGTTAACTCTCCTAAGCTTTAATCTCTACAAATCGTCCAATTGTTTGACATCAGTCATTGTATACTGTTGAGTTAGTCCTCCAATGATTCTTCTAAAATTCATTACACCATCTCTTCTAAGCTTTTATATTCATTCACTAACCCTCCCGAGATTTTATTATTGGAACATTGTTGATCCTATCATGATCAACGATATTTACAAATTTCTTCCACCTTAAGGTGATGTTCTTCTGTCGATTCTTAGTATACTTTTCTTTCTGAGATTAACCTTGTTTCTTTTCTTACTATGACTGTTGACATCAATGACAACACATAAATGAAAATATGTCCAACAATCCATGCCCATATGGATGGAAAAACTCCTTATGACAACAACATGTTGATGTGTTTTCCTAACACCCATTAACTCGGTGATTGGGGTGCATATTTGAACCTATGCTTCTTTAAAATGGAGACAATTTTTGTTTTCAAATTTGGAAAGTGCCAAATAACCCTCACATGATGATCATGAAGACCAACCAAGTTTTAAATCAACTTAAGTATTGCAGTTCTTCATCATGAAAGGATAAAAGAGATGGTTTCTCTTTTGAGACCCACCAAGTTTTAAATGAACTTCAGTATTGCAGTTCTTCATCATGAAAGGCTAAACGAGATGGTTTCTCTTTTGAACAAAAGAGAAGAAAACAAAATATATTAAAATAATGAAATTGTTTATGTCCATCTTCTCACTAAATATCCCAACATGTCAGCTTCATCTAGCATTTTACAGAATCTATAAAAGAGGTCATATGCCCAAGAGATGTCATTTTCCTCACTCCTCTCTATACTACTGCTCCATACTTAGTCATTTTTCCCTTACTCTTTGTCATTTTCCCATTACTCTCCATACTTATCCATTTATTCACCCCATACTCTCGACATTTCCTCATTTTCCTTCCTCTTTACTCTCGATATTTTCTCATTTTCCTTCCTCTCTACTCTCTACACTCCCATACTTAGTCATTTTCACTATTACCCATACTCCATACTTAGTCATTTTTTAGGAATGTGGATGCATTACCCTACCCCCACAAGTCCACATATCCATGCTTAAAAACTTTTACTACTTCCCAACACTTACTCATTTTACAAAGTTTTACACTTGATTTTCTACATAATCCTATTCTCGGATTTTATTATTTCACGAAATTAATCATTGTATTCTTAATTTTTATCCCTTTCCCCTTCTTTTGCATATTGGGACATGTAGAAGTGACATGGACCTACCATATTGGGGCACGTGACAGTGAAGTGGACCTACCCCCGGGTGATACTTGGATGGTATGGGTTGGATACAGATGACTTGGCAACTGACTTGGCATGATGAGTGGGCAATGAGGTGGAAACCAAAATCTATACTATGCACAAGCTACGCAAGGTTCCATGGCTCTTTCTACTTCACACTTAAATAATATGGGTATGAATTTTTTTTATAAACAAAATATGAAAACTATTCATTAATGCATGTAGGATAAATAATGAAAATTAACAAATCAAGGGCTCAAAATTCATGTGGATGAATCAACAGTGGGTGAGTCTCTATCTTTTGGAGGCCATATATTTTCATCCCAATGTCCAAATTGCGAAAACGAGAGCTCGTTGGAAATATAGAGATGAGAAGAACACTTTGGAATTGGTTTCAATGGTTTAAATCATGACTATCATTCCCTAAAAGTTTAATTATAGTCGATACTATTTTCTATCTTGATAGATAATTATTTTTTGGAATTTTTTATTAAAAAAAAAAATTGAGCTTATAAAAGTGGCTCTCAGTTGATGTCATGGATATATGCGTTCACCTATACAAAGGGGAAAATAAAACCCCAACTAAAATTTAGTTCTAGGAATATGAAGAGAAGATTACAAAAGAGAAAAATAATCATATTCAAAGGGTGGTTGTTGGAAGCAAGGAGTTTTTGCAGCAGTGAAGAGTTCACAAGAAGCAAGTTTTTCCTTTCCAATATTTTGTGAATTAGCTTTCTTAAATTTGTTCCTCATCTTTCTTTCTTATTCATTCTTTCCATCAGGTTTTCCCTGTATGTTTGGAAACAAGAATATTTGAGTTTGATTAGATCTTTGTCTAGTTTTTTCCGGTCTTTTTCATGATATTTCAGGTCCAAAGCAACAAAATCCCTTCCTGTAAAAAGGAAAATGCAGTTTAATTCAATTTATCTAAATATCATTGAGATCTTGTTGATGTTGTTTCAGCCCTATTCTTTCAGAAATTGTCAATATCATTACATTTGGGATATTATTATTAACTTCTCCCAAAAATAACTATTCAAGGAATTACATTTGTGATTTATCATAATTTGATTCTAAATCATGAGATTTCAAATGTGTGTCTATCAAAATTATTTTTGAGTTTAAATGAAATGATCATATTAAGCTCTTTAATGACCATTCCATTACAATTTTTTATCATCTTGCAAATTCATAGTTGATTCTTGGTTGACATTATTTTTAAAGGAAGGCATACCATCTATTGAAAGAAGACTCCAAACCCTATAGATACAAATCTCTGCAAACATATTTATTTCTTCTTCTTCAATGATATGATGTGCTTGACAAGTACATCTATATATAGTATTTTGTACATCTATACATAACAATGGGTACATATGTATATAAGATTTCTATGGAATATTGTTTGGGGTTTTCTATTGCATGCATCTAAATTCAGAAGAAGAAAATTCGATATCAATAAAGAGGAGTGCCGCCTCTATAAAAGCGTGGGATGATTTATCCTCATGATGTTATATTAAATATCATAAAACAATATTTCAAATCAAGACAACACTAAGCATATTTTCTTCCATATGTGTCATGAGGTGACCAGCCTGGCGAAAAGGTGATGATACCACATATCTAGGATTGTAAAGAAGGGAACTTTGCACATCTTTCTTCTAATAAATTACTAATCCCAATTGTTTTTTTAATATGCACTAAGCCATGGAAATTTCTTAATTCATTTTTATAGACCATTACTGCATTTGACATGCATTTGGATGGAAGTAATGGTAGAGCTACCATTCCTCATATGTGAACTAGTAGCAATAGATGGTGCAATAATAAATTCCACCATACAGATATTGAAACCTTGGAATAGATCAAACCCTCCTATCCATGTATTCGACAACATTTCCCCATTTTTGAATACCATAAACTTAGTGCATGCCCTTTAAATATTTATGATCATAATGATACCAGATATGATTTATCTATCAAAGACAAATTTTCCTTGTAGATATGATTATTTATCCCAATTATATTTCTTAGCAAGATCCTATCATCTATTTAGTGTAGCTTCATTGATCATTCATGTGTAGGAATTAGTTTTCCTACCTAGAAACCCCCAACCAAAAAGTATAACAACCCCAAAATACCTATAAAACCATCCACGCTCTCCCAAATTCCTATATCCATGATTCAATTAAAAAATACCCCCTCCCCTAATATGGAACAATATATTGATTTCATTTTTCATAATTTTAAAGCTCCCTTTATGAATGGAAGTGATATGAGATTAGTCAACAAGTAATTTGAAATACAAACACTTACTAATAGAAGTTGCTTGGATTGGGCCAGATATATCTGAATGCACTATCTCAAGAGATGCCTTAATGCTCCATTATGCTTCTATTAGAAATGAGTCTTTGTCTTGATTCCCAAGAATCCAACCTTCATATATGTTGTAACCCAAAATTTATTCACCTAGAACAAAATGCTAGGTTTACCGAAATACACCACACATAGTATGGGCACCATGTATCCTACCCACTTTTACATCATTTTACATTATTATGACCTAAAGAACCACTTTTCCTAAAGTCATATGCATTTCCTAAAGTCATATGCATTTCCTAAAGACATAAAACACCTTTGTGAATTTTTCCTCTTGAAATTAACCAAAAGGAAAAATAAAATAAAATACCAAAACCCTAAAATTAATGGTTAAAATTGATACAACCAACAAATAATATTTTATTATTATGACTATATCAAGGATAACCATTATGTTTCTTATAAATTCAAGAGATCACCTCCATTTTCCATAAAGCATCCATTGAAAGTAAGGAAATGTTGTTGAAATTTATCTAGAATCCAAGACACCCATTGTCCTTTAGGAGAGATCTTGGAAACAACCATAGCTACTTTAATGCATAAGGAGAGTATCCAAGACACACACTGAGGAAGAACATAAACCATACCAAGGAGGAGGCCAAGGGGTCTATCTTCTTCAAGAAATCCCCCACAGGTGTATGTGAAAATGTCTTCCATTGAGGGAATGAAGTATTTATTCAATCTTTCATAAGCTTGTTGTTCTAATGTTGGAGAATTTTTCCAAATAAAAAAATTTCATATGATATTTTTATGTCCCTAAGGATGGGTGGAGTGTCCACTCAAAATGTTGGACGTTTCAAAACCTCATACACAATTTTTATCCATAAAATTTCTCCAAAATTATGACTAACTATGGAAATTTACATACTTGTTGTTCTAAGTTTTTTATTTTTATTTTTATTTTTTATTTTTGGTAGTTGTTTATTTTCCTAATGAATATCATAAGATAGAGAGTGAATAAATTCATTTAAATCTATGGTTTCTAGTATTGTTTTCATTATCTTTGTGTGTGATCTAGAACAACCACTAGATTTGTATATTTTCTAATCCTTGTTGCAGATTTTACACAATATAATCCATTTCTTCATCCTTGGTTGTGGGTAAACCCCATTCCATATTTTCCTTTCATTTTTATGATATTTTTGGGGTCTTTTGTTTGTTACTTTATGTGCAGTGTTTGTAGGAAACAAGTGTCAAAAAACCTTTAAATCTACCTTAGAGGCTAGCTAATAGTTATCGGGAAGCTCTCAGGTGCCAACACACTTTTTGGGGTCAATACCTACATTGAAAAATTCATTTTTTTGCCAATTATAAGCATTAACCAATGCACTTTCTGGGTAATTTTCTACAAGAGCCAACACACCTTTCCAGGTAAGTTTTTGCATTGGACCCAATTTTTTTATTTTTTTTTCAGTTTCTAGGATTTTATTCTAGATATTTGATTGTTCTTTAGGCCCTATAGGTTTATTTTTTAATACTATTGTTGTAGCTAAAGTATTTTCTTTAATAATATCATAAGATTGAGAAGACAACCCCACTAGGTTTCTAGTACCATTCCCTAGATTGATTTCTCTTTTGTTTCTATTCCAATAACCTTATAATTAGAACTATATATTTCTAGTTAATCATTATCCATCTCTTTTAACATAGATATTGGATGAAGAAAACCATACATTTGTGACCTAGTATTTCTCTTAGTGCTAAATTTGTGTGAGAATCCATTGCCTTGATTTCTCCAAAATTCTTTTTTCTTTCTCTTGCAACGATAGATCAGATTTATTTGTTGATTTATCTAGTCATTTATTTCATATTTAAAAACCCTAATAGTGAAAGAAAAGAGTTCCATAAAAACCTTAGTATTTTTTCTTACATTCGGAGGTTTTTTTTCTTTGAAATTGTTTGCTTGTGAGTGACAATTTAAAGTAGATTGTTTCATTTTGAAATCTAAATGTTAGAAAGTCCATTTTAATTTTTAAATTTAACTTATATATAGAAAGAGTCAATTAATCAATTGAATATTTGTCTTTCTTACTTGCTCATTAGTTTAGATTTCAATTTGATTGCAATTTACTTTTATTTTCAAGCATTTAAATTCAAATTAGTCAAACAACACATGCACACATTCCACACCTTAAGTATATGCTTGTTTCATGCCACCATGCTTATCCTAACAATCAACCAATTAATCTAACACATCAAATCCCATTTGGGCCTAAAGAATATTTTAGTTAGGTTAGGACATTGGATATAGGCATCCAAACAATTCCCTTTAGTTGTTTCATATTGAAACATAGAAGTTGACTATTAGGGTAATTTTAAAATACTTTCTATCAGACATGGTTATATATTTTTTGGTAATAGGTGCACTCTTTGGTGTGGACAATGCCTAGATTTGGACTAGAGGTGTGCTTGAGACTCCTTGCTTTTTCACTACTAAATATCACCAGACTAATATATTTCATCTTGAAGGAAAGGAAACCTATTACATGTGTCTGTAAAGAGGTAGATTAGTGGTCATTCTATTAGGTATCCTTACCGAGGTGTCTCTCATAGGAGGGGGATGCCTAAGACAGATTTCTCTGGGCCATTGGTATTTCATCACCCAATGTCTCCTAGTTATAATTGTCTCTATTATACCTTCAATCATGCATGTGGGGACCATAATACCCTTTTTGTTGGTCGATTGAAAGGCCCTTATCCATATACTAGGATTTGTTTTAAGGCATCTAGTTTTTCTAATAGGATAGATTCATTTCTCTTTATATGATGGAGCTACTTGAATTAAGCTATCTAGATTTTGATTCAAACATATTTATACCCACTTGTTGCACCACTTGATCACATAGTAAGTGTACTGTTTGATCATTTCTTTTCTCAGTTCATTTATTTGTTGTATTAACCTTTTTTATTATATTTTTTCATATTAGGGTGGTATTTTCATATGAACACCATATTCCCCCCTAAAAGATATTCTCGTCGGCTACAAGGCCATCAACCTAAGTTATTTACTAGACAAATTATCTCCCATGGTCGACAAGTCAAGGTTCCTCCCCCTATCCCACCTTCAATCTCTACCTGTTTTGAGTAACAACTCCCCTCACCATTGAGGGGTGCCAGTTCATCTAGTTTTGGAACTAGTTCTTCTTCCTCTAGTTCATCCTCATCCAACCCAAGTTCCACTATGGTAGGAAAGAATGTAGAAGATAATGCTAACCATCATTCAATGCCTTTCATGGTAGGTTTAAATCTCATTGATTTGACCAACTTAATAAATTATCCTATATGTCATGATACAAATTATCCCAATATGCCAAATAAGATTCCCTCTAACATCATAAGTTTGAGGGTAAATCTAGGGAGAATACTTCCAACCATATCATGTCCTTCCACCTTTGGTGTTCCTCCAACTACATAAAAAACAATTTGATTAGGTTGAGACTTTTTCAATGCACTTTAATGGGAACTACCACTAAATGGCACATAGACAAAATTAGAAATACCCATATAGCCTTTGATTCAATAGAAAAAAAAAAAATCATCTCCTTCTTCCATATTCTAGTCCACCATGATGTAGGGATATAAATATTAACTAATTTCCATCAGACCACAACCACTAATATATTAGATCATATCCATGAGTGGTGTAGAAGACATGCCTTGTGCAAAGCCAATATCAATGATCAATTCCTTATGTACCGGTACCTAAAATCCCTCCTACCTCCTATTTCGAAGGATGTATCCACGACTATGCCTAGAGATGAGGAAGAATCCATCTATAAGGTACAACAATACAATCTTATTTGTGCTCAATCAAGCTATCTATATACCATCCTTTATGATGTCCCTCGCTCTTGCTCAGGTGACTTATCAACATCGGGGGCATCCAATGTGGTCAATGACCTTATAGGATGTGTGTCTCATATCTATAAACAACCTAATCCTCCTAGACCTAATGGATATGGTTACTCTTATGGATGGGTTATCACCTATTATGGATATCTTGCTTAGACTTCTCGAGATTCTTCTCACTCCTCATCTCAAGTGGGTACCAATAACTCTTATTATACTCCTCATGCACATAAATATGTTCATGGAACTACTTGTAATATATCCTCATGCATTGGGGCTAATATAAATCCATACTATCCTTTCCCTATCCCTCTACCAATTGTCATGGTTTCTCCAACAAAAGTACCCCAAGCCCTTGGTGGTCAACATACACCCTCTCCACAAAGGAAAGTGTACATGAAACAAAATGTTCCCAATCTCCCCAATCAAAATCATAAGAAGAACAATGGGAAGGGAAAGAAATATAACCAAAACCATGAAAAGTAGGGGAATCCAAACCAACAAACTAATACCAATGCTGAGGGATACCAACCTACTGAAACTCAAGGCCAAGGTAATAATCCCTATAAAAAGAAAGGGAGAATCCAAACCTTTGAACCAATAAACCTAGGTCGATTTGTATACATGTGTTTTCTGATGCGCTACCACTCAAAGGGGTACCAACATGGGTTACAAGGGTGACCAACATATGTGCGCTTCAGAACCACTTGTATTTCATGTGTGTATGACTCCCCGACTGTGGGTTTATGCACGTAATGAAAGATCGTTGTAGATTAAAGACGTTGGAATACTTCTCCACCTTGGAAACAATTTATCCCATAATTATTTCCCTCGAAAGGGCTTTGATACCACTTGCAATATTCCTGATACAATATATTATGCAAAACAAAAAATATCTAGTGGGAAATGACAAAACAATAATGATATATCCAAAAAAATATCAGGAGAACACCAAAATAACACTAGAATAATCACCAAGAAGAGAAACTTTATTATTATATCAATGTTCATTTTTCTCTTCGAGGGGGAAACCTCCAGCGGAGTAGAGCTCTATTACAATAATATCTAGGACAATATATCCAATGTCTTCTACACTTATTTATACTAATTCTATCTTCTTACGAAAATTCTAGAGGAATATCTTTCTAGAAGCGGAAGCTTCTATTAGTTCTTCTTACATTGACTTATTATTCTTTATTTATTAGTCCTTTTTAACTAATCTCGGCCTTTATTAAATAGAAAACATATCCTACTAAATAATGATCCATGGAGAGGGGTTAGGATTGGATCCTAACAGTTTCAATGGATATAATGTGAGAGAAAGTGTGAGACGATTATTATGTCGGATCTATCTGAAACAAAACATTGTAAATAACTAAAAATGAAATGCGATAGAGTTAAGATTTTTCAACTATGCAAAACTCTCATACAATGTTGGAGGTAGTAGTTATCGTTCTGGAATCCCATGTTGTGCAAGAATTCCTTCTCTAAAAGCCTTTAAAATTCAACATAAGAAAGGCTCGGGATATGGAACAAACCTTGGATGTCCAAGCTAGTCCTTTTGGATATCACTAGATTCATTTATGCCAATCACATGACTCGAATCACATCCTGTATTGGAAAACAAACAAAAAAAACAATCAGAAATGGTAACCGATGACGTCCAAGTAATAGTGGAAAAAATCGGTTGAAACAATACAATAGTTGTTTACCTATCATTGAACCAACAACTCCCCCCATTCCTAACAATTTCTTTTTTGCATCATTTTATGTAGGTTGAGTAAATGACGATGAATTATTTCTTGAATTGAAGATGTCAGGAACTGAAACATAAGAACAAAGGGTGGGAAGGAAAATGCCAAGAACTCAAATGTTACCATAAAAAAAAAACAAGAACTAAAAATGTGCACACAATTAAATGCGAGGAACTGCAAATGATGAGGGAAATGTGCACACAATTAAAAACACATGGATCGCCACCTCGTAAAGAGACAACGATCCAATGCTCTCCTCTTGGTAACCCATGCGTTGATTGAAATTGAAACTATAGTAAAAAAACAAACGACTCCCTAATAGCGGTGCATGGGGCTCCACTTGGTAACCCGTGATTTAATTGAAATTGAAATTAAAAACCCACGGCTCTCCAATTGGTAAGGAGGTAATGCTCCCCCATGCTCTATCTGGTAATGCATACTTTGATTGAAATTGAAATGCACACATGTTTTAATTGAAATTGATACATGCCATATGTGGCAATGAGGTAGTGACTGTTAATCACTCAAGCGTGGCATTAAAGAGTTGTATAAATATTATTTTTTTCTAATCACTTAAATCGTGGCATTCAAATGGGAAAACAATATTTTTTTAATATTATTAAGTAAATGTTAAAAAGTAAACAGATTAACAGATCCATTTAGAAATGAGAGGAAGTTATGAACATTAAATATCATTCATTGATTTGGGAAGACAACTAAAAATATGCTAGTATCTTCCCAAATCAATGAATGATATTTAATGATATTGATTTGGGAGGACAAAATATATATGACTTTGCATAATTTTTCTAGAAGAAATTAATACTTTGGTATGAAACGTTAAAATGTTCAAATAGATTAATTATCGTATATGAAATGGAGCTAATGGTGGCACCTCGACTATCGGTCAGTGAACACTAGAAAATATCTGAACGCTTGCTCTTTAGTTTGCCAAATATCCTCTAGCTCCTACCATGTTTCTTATATACCATGATTCTCTCGCACAAGAGAAATGGTTGTAGTGGCTTACATACATTACACCGAACTTACTATAAAATTTTCATAATTCATTCACAATACAAAAAAAAAAATTAAGGATACAATCCAAGCATATCAGTTTTAAATACATGAATAGAGAATAGACAATATAGATTTGAAATACATGAATATAAATATAAAAGTTTCATAATTCATTCACAATACAAATTTGTTTTTAAGGATACAATCCAAGCATATCAGTTTTAGATACATGAATAGAGAACATACAGGATAGATTTGAAATACATGAATGTGGGAAAATAAAACAAAGTTTGTGCAATAAACATAGTACAAAACAAAGTATTCAAGTATGTTGTATATGCAAAAAGAAAAACCATATTTATATTGCCAACAATGTTTAATTGCAGTCAGTGCGGTTGCACTTGCTATTCTTCCTCTGTTCATAAATTCTTTCAATCTATCTTCTCCTCTATCTATGAAATGAACATACTTCTACTGCTTATATAAAATAGAGCTGGAAAATATCCTAACCACTACAATCACATGCATTCAAGATCTGATGAATAGCTAAAATCTATTTAAGAGGATCAACAATTGTGTTGGGTGAAAGTCAAAACTGGCTACAAGGAATTTATTTCATTGTCGTGTATGACTTGATGACTACAGTGTAGGTTGAACATCAAGCTTATCTTCAACACTCCCCCTTAAGATTGACTTCCCTAAACTGGTAATATCGCCATGAGGGATAGTTGCAAAGAAGTATTTTTTGAGGTCAATGAGTCCCAGATCTTCTCTTAGTTGCTTAAAATTCTCCTTTGGAAATGTTTTTCTGAATATGTTTGCAATTCACTCCTCTGACTTGCAAAATTTCAAATTTATCTCTCCAATTTCAACCAATTATCTCATGAAATGATACCTCATGGATATGTGTTTTTTGTGTCTATGAAACAATGGATTCTTTGATAGAGATATAGAGGATTGTTTATCACGAATATTGGTGTTTCCTCTTGTTGCTCCTGATTCAGATCTGATAATATCCTTCTTAACCAGACAACTTGACAAGTTGTTTCATTTGCTGCCATATACTCTGCTTCTGATGTGGAAAGTAACACAATGGGTTGTTTCTTTCATGCCTATGAAATAACTTCTGACCCAATTTGGAACACATATCCATATGTGCTCTTTCGATCATCTATATTTCCTCCCCAATCGTAGTCGATGTACCCAAGTAACTGAAAGTTATCTACTGCAATATATAAAATTCAATGGATTTTGGTGCCATTCACATACCTTAAAATTATTTTGCCTACGTGCAAGTGTGTTTCCTTTGGAGTTTCCATAAACCTCGAGATTAGACTAACTACATACATGATATTAGGTCTTCTTGTTGTTAGATGCATAACACTTCCAACCATACTTTTATAAAATGTTGGATCCACATTGCTATTGCAATCATCTTTGCTTAGCTTCAAACATGTTGTTGTTGGTGTTGGTGTTGGCTTGCTATTCAACATCCTAAATCTCTTCAAGATATCCCCTACATACTTGGTTTGAGATATGAAGATACCTTCATTTGTTTTTTTAACCTCAATACCAGGAAAGTATATCAATAAGACCATATCTGTCATTTCAAATTTTTTTTTTTTTTTAACCTCTATACCAAGAAAGTATATCAATAAGACCATATCTGTCATTTCAAATTATTTCTTTTTTGCTTTTTTGAATTATTCTATGGACAAATTGATATTTACTGTAAAAATCAAATCATCTACATATAAGAAAATAATTAGAATTTCACCTTGATTGTTGATTTTCATGTAAAGTGTTGGCTCACTACTGCTTTTACTAAAACCATTGCTCAACAGTATGAGTCAATGCGACTATACCAAGCCCTGGGTGCTTGCTTGAGCCCATACGAGGCTTTCTTCAACCTATACACTTTCTTCTTAAGTCCGAGAGTTTCAAAACCAGGGGGTTGTTGAACATATACTTCTTCCTTTAACACTCCATTGAGAAATGTTGATTTTACGTCCTTTTGATGGACTTTCCAGTTGTGTTGAGTTGTTATTTCCAAGACAACTTGTATTGTTTCCATCCTTGCTACAGGAGAAAAGGTTTCACTATAATCTCTTCCATGTTGTTTTTTATACCCTTTGACCACAAGTCGTGCTTTGTGTTTTTCAATTCTTCCTTCTACATCATTATTGGTTTTATAAACCCACTTGACACCAATAACTTATTTTCATGCTGGAAGGTTTACTAGCTCCCATGTCTCATTTTTTTCAATTGCTTGCATTTCTTCATCCATGGCATCACACCATTTTCTTTCTTTTACCGCATATTCAAAATAAATAGAATCAAATTCATAAAAGAAAGAAAAAATCACAAATTCATTATCATCATCTTCATACCTAGATGTCTCATATATCTTCATCATGATTCTTATTTTTCTTGACCATGATATCTTGAAGATGATGGATTGGTTCTTCCTTTTGTGTTAGGAGTTCCTATTGGAGGAGTTTTTTGGGGGGTCAACTTGGGACCTTGTCGATGGAGGTGTCACTTGGGTGACACCTTGTGCTCCATGTTGAATGCAAATGCTTTGAGGTATCACCGTGGAAATACCGTGTGTTCCATTTGATAAGTTCATAGGAGGTATTGTTGCCCCAACATCTTCTTTTGTTCCTTGTTGATCATTGCATGCTTCATCTTCAAGAAATATCACATGTATGTTCATTGTTAAGTCCTTTGTTTTGGGATTGTATGGTTTGTATGCCTTTGATTGTTCACTATATCCAATAAAAACACATTTTTCTCCTTTATCATCCCATTTTTGTCTTTTTTCTGTGGGTATATGTTGAAATACAACACAACCAAAGACTCTCAAGTCTTCAAGACTAGGTTTTTTCTTGCTTCATGCCTCTTGTGGAATCATGTTACGAACACTTTTTGTGGGAAATCTATTAAAAAAATAAATTGTAGTTTCTATTGCTTCACCCTAGAATTCATTTGACAATCCTATATCCTTTAACATGCTCCTAACCATTTCCTGAATGGTTCTATTTTTCCTTTCTGCCACACCATTCTGTTGTGGTGTATACCTTGTTGTAAATTGCTTCTTGATTCCATGTTCTTTGCAAAAATTTAGAAATTCATTTGATATGTATTCTCCTCATTTGTCAGTCCTTAGGACCTTTATGTAGTGTCTTCTTTGTTTCTCAACTAGGGCCTTGAATTGGTTGAAGATCTCAAAGGCCCCATATTTATACTTAAAAAAATAGACCGATGTTTTTCTGTTGAAATCATCTATGAATGTTATAAAATACTGACTTTTGCCAAGAGAGGGGGTTTGCATAGGACCACACAAATCTGAATGAATCAACTCAAGTGTAATTCATTCTCTCCACGATTTATGAGAGGGAAAAGCATTTCTATGTTTTTTTCCCAAAATGCATCCCTCATATTTTAGTAGGATATTCAATCAAAAGTAGTCCTCTTACCATCTGCTTCTTATACAAAAAATTCAGTCCACCATAACTCAAGTGACCATATCTTAGATGCCACAACCTAGATTGGTCTATTGCATCAACTTTGAATACAGCTGAAAATTCATTCTTCATGGTTAAAGGAAACATTATTGTGTTTGTCATGTTAATTGTTGTAATTTGACTATCACTACCATTTCTATAAAAAATAATTCATTCTCCATTCTCAAACATAACCTTATATCCCTTTTGAGCTAAGTGCCCAACACTAATGAGAGTGTGTTTTAAATTGGGGACATAGTATACATCTTGAATTTGTTTAATTTCACCTTGCTTGGTGCAAATGGAGATGCATCTGTTACCCATGACTAGAAATTTGTTGTTGTTTCCCATTCTCACCTCAGATTTCACAAATTCATCAATGCTAGAAAACATTTCTTTGTTTCCACTCATGTGATTGCTACAACCACTATCTAAGTACCAAACATCCTTATTTTTTTCTTATGCTACATTGCAAATGATGAACAATTTTTTTTTCTTTTCACTTTTAGTTTCTTCCCTCTTAATGAAATTTGGATTTTGTTGATACATATCGTATTTTTTTTTCTACATTCAAATGCATAATATCCAATCTTTGTCATCTTTCATGGCTATTGCTGAAGCTTTTACTTCCACCGCCTCTAGCAACACCTCTATTGTCGGATGATCTTCCTCTTCCTCTAACTGAAACTTGAGATCTAAAAGATTGCTCAGAAGAGATGGTAGATGATCTATTCAGCCTTTGTTCATGGATTTGCAAGGAACCCATAAGCTCATCTAGACACATTTGAGTTAAATTCTTTGACTCTTCTATTGCTACAACAATAGGATCAAATCTGGGAGAAAGACTTCTCAAGGTTTTTTCAATGATTCTTTGATCGTGAAGAGTGTCTCCATTAGTTCTAATTTGATTAACCAAGCTCATAGTACAGGTAAAAAAATCATTGACTGACTGAAACTCCTTCATTTGCAAATTTTCAATATCTCTTCTTAACATTTGTAACTTGACAAGATTTACCTTGCTGCTGCCTTGGTATGCGTTTTTCAAAGTCTCCCATGCTTGCTTGGATTTTGTAGCTGCTGCTATCCTTGGAAAAATGGAATCTCCCATAGTTGTCTGTATAAAGTAAAGAGCCTCGACATCCTTCTTCTTGTTCTCCTTCAATGTGTTCCTCTGAGCTTGAGTGAGTGCATTGAATGCAACCTGGTCTGCGGGCTCAATAAAACCATTTTCAACTAGCTCCCACAACACTTGAGAGCAGAAAATTGTCTTCATCTTGATACACCAAACATCATAATATTTCCCATCAAATTATGGTACTTGCTGCCACATGTTATTGTTGCTACCCATTTTAAAGAACCACAATATAAACACAAAACACCTCCTATAACCTGCTCTGATACCAATCTGTGGGAAAAGAAAACAAAGTTTGTACAATAAATAGAGTACAAAACAGAATATTCAATTATGTTGTATATGCAGAAAGAAAAACCAGATTTATATTGCCAACAATCTTCAATTACAACAGTGTTGCTGCACTTGTTATTCCTCCTCTATTCAGAAATTCTTTCTATCTATCTTCTTCTCTATCTATAAAATTAACATACTTCTACTGCTTATATAAAACAAAGCTGAAAAATATCCTAACCACTACAACCACGTGCATTGAAGATCTGATGACTAGCGAAAATCTATTTAAGAGGATCAACAACAGTCCTGGGTAAAACTCAGGACTGACTGCAGAGCATTTATTTCACTGCTGTGTATGATTTGATGACTGCTGGGTAGGCTGAGCATCAAGCTTATCTTCAACAATGAATAAAAAAATGTCCGAATAGAAAAAGATAGAGAGGAAACGATAAATTGATTTTAGTGTAATTATATCTCATAACAACATACCATTTCCAACTAACAAAGCTGAAGTAAGTGACCAACATGACTTACCTAAACAAGCTTAATATAAAATCGAAACATAATCTGTTTGAATAAGCTACGACTAAACATATTCTGTTTGGCGTTGAGCCCTAATCCCTACCTAGTGTTTGAAGCTGTCCAACCATTCAATACTAGTCTCTTTTGCATCCGGTCAGAATTGATATGAGTAATTCAATACTGGCCTCTTTGTCATCACGTCAGAATTTATACGAGTAAAATGGCTTGGAAAAATAGCAACCAGAGGGCTAAAGGGCATGCCGAGGACACCTCACCAAAAAAAAAGAGGACATGCCTTGTTGCTTGGGACCAAATTGGAACTATCCAGACCCCTAGGAGAGAGAAACATGTGTAATACATGCATATGGGTTCTCATACCTGGGAGGCAGACTGCATGTCCATGTCTTATCACTAATTAAAACATCTTTAATCAATTATTTTATGTACATTCATTAAATTAATCTAAGATTACAATTCATATGATAGCCAAATCTGTCTGTTCACGTTTTTTCCATGTGGATATTATGCGTTAAGCCCTAACATGCAAGGATGGATTGTCTCGTTGCTGGCTGGCTCCTACCCAAAATGCA
>ML825738.1:68370-79033 GCA_009831015.1 Picea engelmannii | reverse complement strand
CTGTTTTAGACATTCAATCTTAGTTTCCTTATATAATGTCTGCGCAAATCACCAACTGTAACTATATATATATATATCGTGGAATAAATAACGTTTTGTACTAGTTCTGATTCAATTCTATGCAAGAATGGAAGTCTCGAATAAGTATTATGACTTTAATATTTACTTACAGAAATGTAAATATAGATGTATATAAACTTGATTTCAATCCCATTTATACATAGATAGTTATGCATAAGGAATTTCGATTCACTGGGAAATTATCCTACAGTTTATCACCTCACCGTATAGCAGTAATCTAACCTACATAATGAATTATTCCAGGATTTAGCCATGCATAACCTTTTAGCTAACATATCAAATAAAAGGAAAATTATAGCATTCGTTCATTATTTAAACAACTAGAAAAGAGTCACTCAGAACTAATTTTTTTTAGGCGTTCTGTTAGTTTTTAAGCTTCACATAATCGAACAGATTTCATCCATGGTATTATTTCAATTCAGAATTAACAGATGCATTACATTAGTTATTTAATCATTCAAACATAGAAGGAATATGATAACATATATAAACTAGTTCGCTGGGAGACAAAGGGAACAACCACGTTCCTCCTAACCTTAGAACAGGGTAGCCAAATCACTTGTCTTGTTCACCCCCTAGCCTGACGAATCCATGAGGGATAACTCAGAGCTCCTCCTCAACAAATTCCTTTCAGTTTTTCAGCAGTCTTCTCCTTGCCTCACAATCAACCAATAGTGTTCATAGCAACAAGAATTAATGATTCCCACCCACAACATACTAGGTAGCATCCTGCCTCCTCACATATGCTATATATCCAAAAGAAAAAGTGCCTAGGTCTTTTTCTCTCTTGGGAATTTTCATAGCTTTCCAAATCCCTGATTTTCATGGGCTGCCAATGGCCATATTTTGTATTTTCCACTTGTAACAATCATCCCTGAGGTAGTTCCAACATGTTCCCCACTCATGGAGTCATGGTCAATTGATTTCAACATGGCTGTTCCATTTGTCTTCCAACAATAATTATAAAATATTTTGTTTCATACAAGTGTCATAGTGAAGAAGTTGGTTAGGTCAAATCAGGTCTCTGCACAACATTCACAATCATTAAATACAATTAATTAAATTTGAAATTCGGAATTTCCAAAAATGGCAAAAAGTTTCTAATTTCGAATTTACCAAAAACGAAATACTTTTCCTAAGAACTTTCAAACTTAAAAAATAAATTATTTTTGGGGATGTCACACCCTAGCACCCCTTCGTCTACCTCTGCGACGTCCTATAACCATTATTACCTGCACAAATACAAATCAGTTTAATTAACAACATTACAATCAAATATCTAATCAACAGAAGTCGTAGTGATCCCAAGTCGTGGGTCGAACCAGCTTTGATACCATATGTAATGACCCCCATCATTACGACTACATGTGATGCAAAGCAAGTGCAATTATTTTTTTTGTTTTAAGAAGGAAGGAAACCAACGATAACAATTAATCAAAACAACTTGACGACGAACACAACTTATGCATTCAGGCAACAGACAACAACAACCCAACATACTAGCACATCATGCAACTATATGAAACATGCGATAATCAATAGACAAATAAAAATGATTACCCACCCGACACAAGAAAGACAATGCCTACAAGCTAAAGAACAAAATCAACAACCCGACACAATGGCTTCGACAACTAGTAACTAGAAACCTCTACGACGTGCAAAACCAATCGCATTAAGGCGTTACATAAACAAGTACCAACATCTATTACAACTAACAATAATCCCACATCGAGAAGCACAAGACTCCAACCAGGTTATCATTCACATCTATCCATCATGGCGCGCAATGATCCCCTCATAAGGAATCATGCGGTCATAAGGCAGTAGGTGTGACAGTCACCATGGCACAACATGACATATCTAGACCATTAACCCAAGCTAAAATCCCTTGCGTTAGGAGATCGAATTATCTGTCAATAAATACACGAAGAATATACACAAGCACCCAAGCAACAAGTTGACAAGACGCAAGGTGACATCACTCAAAATTAAATTGTGCAACTAACCGAAGGATTTCTTGTTTCCTACAAGGAAAACATGTGTGGGGAAACAACTATGACCAACCACCATTTATAATTCGACTTAAGGCACAAGGCACATAGTAACCAATTAATTGTTAAACTATTAATCGTTTTAGCCAATAAAACTATCAACCCTCAACCATTAATCTTGCACAAGCTATTAAACTATTATGCAAATAAACCATAAACCATTAACTTGTAATCATTATGTCTAAGTGCGAATGAGTGAACTATTATCATTGCACTTAATCAAGTAATCTATTACCAAAGCAATTAAGCCATTATTCTATTACCATCACAACATTTAATATATTATGGCAGAAGTTAAAAGACTGATATGAAAGACGGATAAATGAACAATTTCTATATATATATATATAAAACAATTAATCTATTGTTTTCCCAAGTCATAAGACATATATATAAAACCATTTCCATATAAAAATAATAAATCTAATTGTAGTAAGGATCACGACCTTCATTGGAACCATATCTTTTTAAAACTGATATGTCCTACATTCAATTAATTTACTACTAAAGAGCTTGAATGACGATAAGTTTGATGAAGTATGAGCAAATCAATTTATTAGTAAAATTGCCTCAATCTCGATTTTCAAGTGCAATTTCGTTTTAGAGAGTTCTGGCCAACGTTTAGATAACTTAAAGGCATGATGAAATGTAAAAGACTATTCCTGGAAGAGAAGAAAAAGAAACTCCTTTTCTGTTCCAATGACAAAATTGTTCAAACAACATAGGAAAATATGGAATGCACAATGTTTATTACCTACATAATAGATTTTTCAGATGTTAGAATATACAAAACAAAAATCATATCATCTCAGAATATACATCATTTTCTATCAGTTAAAATAACAGTCCAGAAATAAAATTGTTGTCATACATATATACAAGATCACTACCATACAATCGTTGTCATTCAAAATATATACAAGATTGCTATCATACAATTGTTGTCATATAATATATATAAAATCGTTGCCAAAATATATACAAGATCGCTGTCAACAATCACCGTCATACATATTATATACAAGATCCCTGTCATACAATTGCTGTCATACAATATATATAAAATCGATGTCAAATATATACAAGATCACTGCCAACAATCGCTGTCATACATATATACAATATTGTTGTGTAATAGTATTTACTGTCAACAATATTAAATCGCTATCCATTAATAAATGTCTGTCTAGAATTGATATTGTTGTCTAATAAAAGGAAATCGTAGAGTTAAAATCACAGTGGGAAATCATAGTGGTAAAATTCGCAGTGGTAAGTAGTAGGTAGGGAGATCATGTTGAAATCGTATGGGTAAAATCGTGATGGTAAATCGTAGTGGTAAGTCATAGGTAGGGATATCATGCTGAAATCACAAGGGTAAAATCGCCATTGATAAATATAATTTTTTGAGGAAAAGAGAACAGATAAATGGTGGGTACGAGTCACCTTGATTCACTGGGAAAGAAAAATGATTTATCCCCTTTTGCAAGGAGCCAATGAATCATATATTAATCCTTCAGAGATTAATCATTCAACGCAGAGATAATCATTCATAAGAAAACACAGAGATATTATTCGCAAGAAAACACATAGATAATCATTTAAGATCATAGATTTATCATTCCAGAAAATGCAGAGATGTATCATTGAAGCGCAGAGATTTATCATTCAATAAAACATAGAGATAAAATTCTGGGAAGGACGCGGGGATTATGCATAAAATAAAAATGCATAGATCAGATATTAATCATAAGAGAAAAACACAGAGATAAGTAAGGGATAGATAGCTGGGCAAAAATTTATCCTTCACTTATTATCCATGCAAAGTAAAGCAGGGCGTTTGAATCCAAATCTTTAAAACCAGAGTGAAAGACAGTCATTCAGCTCCTGGCCGACTGTTCAAGCATAGACTAATAACTTAAAGGATAAGGGACAGAAGATAAAAACACAAATTTTCTTCGTATTAAATCAATAAAAACAAATGCAAAGAAGTCATTGCAATCAAAGTTTGGGTTCTCCATGGGAAATCAATTCAAATACAATGAGCATAAGGCTGGGATGACTTTAAGTTCTCTGATCATAAAATGTTGGTCTCATCAAGACAATTTGTTGAAAGATAAAAATGAAATCTCTAGATAGGGTTACGTTGAATAAAACATAAAATTTACCACAATAGCAGTACATTACTGAATGCGCAGGAACAATATTTAAACTACCATTCAATACTAATATACACTTGTGTATCATACCCAAATCCGAAAGCTCCGAAGTCATTGTCCCGCACGCGCTTCGTCTAGCTCCCTCTTGCCAACTGATGTGACCTCACCAGTACCTCCCAACCAATGCTAGGGGTACTCTTCTCCCCCCTAAGCCCCCCGAGCCACAAAGGGGTCACACACACAATACCAGAGAATGCTAGCACCCAGCTCGCTTCGCAAGGTCGAGCTACCACTCATTACCTGAGCTGGGTAACCAAACTCCCACAAGAGAAATTTCAGTCAAGATGAAATTTCAACAGTGTAACCTTACGCAAAATGATGTGATCCACATTCCTCCTCCACCATCCTTTTTATAGAGTTTTCTTAGTCATTAGTTTCCCAAAATTCTCATTAGATTCCTTTTTCATTAATTTAATTAGGAAAAACCTCCCCCGTACACATGTCACCTGATCCCCTAGTTCCACCAGAAAATCAATTTTATTAATTAATTAATATTCCTATTTCCCTCACCCACCTAAAACATTCCTAAAAACGCTCCTCGGTGTCCCAAAATTCCCTTACAATTCTTAAATGACTTAAACCTTTCTTAATTCCTAGTTGAGGTCATAAATAGAAAGTTCCAAAGGCTAGATTCCTTACTAAGTTAGACATTCAACTTTTTCTTTAAGTTTCCACTTCTTTAAGTTTCACATTTTCTTTAAGTTTCCTTTTCTTTTAAGTTTCCCATTTTTATAACTAAGTTCATAATTAGTAGTTTAGATAAACAACCATTTACTCTTTTTATGAATTTAATCTTCCATTACACACACACACACACACACACACACACACACATATATTAATTTAATAATTAAAGTTTGAATTTCTCGTATTAGTTATAAAAGAACCTTTAGTGAATTGAAATTTTATAAAAAGAATCTTAGTGAATTGAAATTTTATAAAAGAACCTTAGTGAATTAAAATTTTATACAAAGAACCTTAGTGAATTAAATTTTATACAAAGAACCTTAGGGAATTAAAATTTCCACTTTAATCTGGTTATACGTCTAAATAGTTGTTTTTGTTTTTGTTCCAAGGTTCTACTTAGACCTAGGTTTTTAATTCACTAGGCTTGGCAATAGTTCTTAACGGAAAAATTAGTGATTAAACTTTACTTATCACATCATTCATTTTAAGGCCGACTAGTTTTATTCACTTACCAGTTAAAATTGCGACGTGCCCTTCAGGATGCACTACGTGCTCCAAGGGTGCCACTCCCTTCTTTCTGTTTTCCTTGTGTGACGTGCCCTTCAAGATGCACTACTTGCTCCAAGGGTGCCACTCGCCTCTTGACTGAATTTTGTAGACGTCAAACCCCCAAAATCAATACTCTTCCAGGTGATCTTGTGGGAGACTAAGGGCCTCTAAGGAATAAGACCCCTGCCTTATTGCGCACCCCTAAGAATCATCATGAGCGACTATCACAGTCTGCCCTCATGGAATTGTGGGTCTTATTGAAATAGCTAATCGTTAACCTACAATTTGAGCCACGAAAGGAGTGCTAGTAGGTTGTGGCAGGGCTGCTGCCACACCTCTCCCTCAATGTCTCTGGTTGTCGTGTGTGACCCCTCTACTCCAAATGTGAGTCTTCTCGACAAGCTATCATCAGTCTGCATCCATCAATGAATCATGTCAACAATAACAATCAATCATCATAACATGTAATCATATGTACATATGTCACATCAACAACATTCAAACCCCAAACATCCCACTCCTTGACTCTATCCAAAGTCCAAGGTGTTTCATCGATTCCTCTGCATCCTCATTGTCCGAATTTCTGCACACTCAGGAGAACCCAATCAATAGAACTTGTCTACGTAAATACAACAAAATAACATATCATAAAATCCACAATATCTCATAATCAGAATCAAAATGACTAACAGTATAATAACCCAGATCACTTGCACGCAAGTGTCCTCAAAGAATAGGTTTGATCAGTGCATGCAAGAGAGAGATGTTACAACATTATAATGAAATTATTATTAGAATATATGTTAAATTTTATGAAAATCTCTTGGCCTGCGAGCCTAATTCGACGTTTGTTCCTTCTTCGGCCTGCGATCCATGTTCAACGATTGTGCCTTCTTCTATTCTCGTTTCTTCTTCATATGAAGACAGTGAGGATCAAAATCCACCTCCGTCTGCTCACATTCCTCCAGATGAGTCCTTTGAACCTGAAATGACACCAACTCCAACTCCATCGCTTCCTATATGGGTCCATTCAACACGACAAGAAGCTGGTGATATTGTCGGTGATCCCTTAGATCAACGACAAACACGTTCAAAGTTACAACGAGCCTCTTCTCTTTTGGCTCAAGTTTGAGAGACTCATGATCCAGAGACATTTGCAGAAGCTTCAGGTCATCCATATTGGGACACAACAATGAATGAAGAGTATCGTTCTTTAATGGAAAACAATACTTGGGATCCTGTACCTCTTCCAAAGGGAAAAAAAATTGTCATATGTAAATGGGTCTACAGAACTAAGTATGCATCAGATGGAAGTGTTGAAAGACACAAGGCACAATTATTTTCCAAAGGATTTTCCAAAGTTGATGGAATTGAATACAATGAAAAATTTTCCCCGTAGCCAAACTAAATTCTATCTGCCTTGTTCTTGCCCTTGCTTCCTCATATAAATAGGAGGTCCCTCAGATGATGTTAAATCCTCCTTCTTGCATGGATATTTGCAAGAAGAAATATACATGGAAGAACCTCCTGTCTATGTCCAGAATGACTCTAGCCTTGTTTGTCGCCTTAAGAAATCTCTTTATGGTCTTACGTAAGCTCCCCGAGCTTGGTATGCAAAAATGGATAGCTTTCTTATTACCACTGGATTATCTAGATGCCAATCTGATCTTAATGTCTATAACAAGAAAGTGGGAAACCATCTCATAATCCTTGTCCTTTATGTTGATGATCTTATCCTTATTGGTAGTGACTCAAAACTCTTAAACCATGTGAAAACTAGCCTTAAGAATAAATTTGAAATGATAGAATTAGGTTTTTTGCACTATTTCCTTGGCCTCCAAGTTTTGCAAACCAATGCAGGGATTTTTCTTTCCCAATCTAAGTTTTCTTGTGACCTTCTTCATTGATTTCACATGGATGATTGTAAACCAGACCCTTCTCCCTTCCATTCTGAAGTCAAGCTTGCTGCCACATGTACTTCTCCCAAAGTTGATGCCACCTTGTATCATCAGTTAGTTGGTAGCCTCTTATACTTCAATCATACCCATCTTGATCTTTCCTTTGTTTTTGGTCTTGTTGCCCGGTATATGCAAACACCCCATGAAATACATTGGAAAGAAGCTAAAAGGATATTTTTTTATGTCCATGGTACAATTTAGTTTAGGATACATTACAATTCAGAGGGGACTCCTTTATTTGTTGGTTTCACTGATTCGGATTAGGACAACAACCCTGATGATCGGAAGTCTACTGCAGGTTATGCTTTCAACCTTGGTTCGAGACCTCTCACTTGGGCTTGTACGAAACAATAGGCTATTGCACTTTCTTTAGTAGAAGTAGAGTACCAAGCAGTGGTAAATGCAAGTCATGAAGCCTTATGGATTTGACATATTATTTCATAGTTTGGATTCTAGTAGAAACATCCGATGAGCTTTTGGTGCGACAATCAGAGTGCTATCAAGCTCGCCAAAGGCCCAGTTCAACATCAATGCAACAAACACATTGAGCTACACATGCACTTCATCATAACGATGATTCACGATCAAGTTATTGAAGTGCTCTTTTTCCCTACAAAATATCAAGTTGCAGACATTTTCACAAAGTCTCTTACAAAGTGAAGTTTTCCAAACTTTGATCTATGTTAGGAGTTCAGGAAGTTTTCATTAAGGGGGGATCGAATCTAATGTCTCCTTCCTTCTCCTATTATGTCACTATTGTAAATCCTTTAATCCTATTCCAAGTTGTTCTTAAGGGGGGATGGTGAGATATTTAGACACTTAAGAGTTAGTTAAGATCTACTTGTTCTAATGTGTCATTAGGTAAAAGTGCGTTTGTTAGTGTGTTTCTTTAGTATGCATTAGTATGAATTTGTAGTTAGGGAATCCAACGGTCACGATATGTTCCCGACATAGAGTGATTTGCCGGTTCATATTCTCCTCGATCTTAATGACCATTGATTCGTGGCTTAACACCCGATTGGTCCATAATCTCTATTTAAAGAGCATGGAGGGTAATTTTCCGATGATCTATTGTGAGAAAATCTCTTGTAAAATATATCTGTAACCTTTTTCTTTTTCATTAATGAAATGCTCCAATTGGCTGTGTTGGCTGGGACCATGGATGTTTCCCCATAGGGGTTTTACCACGTCAAAACATCGGTGTGTTGATCTTTGATCTAGTTGTGTGAGTGGTCACTTAAGGTGTTCTTCCTCTGTTGGAATACCTGTGTTGTCGAACACAACTGATGTGACATTTAAATTATGACCTACCTATACCTATTGTATCTTCCTTCATGGTGATAAGACCTAAAATGTTTCACATATAATTACAACAATAGTATATATTTTTGACATACTGACTTCCACCCTACATATAACTTACCCTATGAAGACACCCTACCTTCTATGTAACCTGTTAAATCTAAATCTTCTATGGATATTGTGACACCCAACACATCACCTCCATATATCCCTAGTTACTACCATTTCCCCAACTACCAATATCTCTTTCCTTGCATCGCAACCAGATTGATGCAATCAGTCTTCTCCACTAGAAATATGACCTCTTCATCTAGCATCTTATTGATCTTGTTAACATGACCATTATAATGCGGATTCATTTTATATGGTTAATTTTTGATAGGTTTGACTCCTCACTTTAAATTGATATTCATTTCTTGTAAACCTCCAACAACACCTTTAATTTAATTAAATCATGGTGTAAAAATATCATCATACTCCTAGGAAAAACTAGAATCATTGTGACAATGTGTTCATCCTTGTAATTTCCAATAATGGACATCTTGAGCACCACATTTGTCTCATTATTAGTATTTTATATCTTTAGAATTTTATGATAGTGAATAGGATTGTTAATTTCCCTTGTATTAGTTCCCTTTTGTTTAGTCCAACTGTTGGTGATCAATTTTTTCTACAAGATCTTCCTTTATATCATCAATGGTTAGAAACTAGTCTCATCTATGCGAACTCCTCACCTCCCAAATATATATGTCCCCCCCCCTCTCTCAAGTAGATCCAAAAAGTTTTGTAGAACATTTCCCAAAGTTCAGACCAACTAGTCATCTAACATTGCATCTCTACTTTTAGATACCAACATTTCAACAATATCCCTAATGTGTGCATAAATTTATGCACCCATAATTTAATGGATGTTCCATACATTTCCCAAAAGACTTCACACCGATCCACATGCTCCACTAGGTCTAAAGTATCATTGAACCATAGCCCTTATACAATAAATTATGTTTTGGTGATTTCCTAGGTTGACAAATCTCATCTATCCAAAATGAATCATGTCTATAGCACCTCTTTAGTACCATCCTATGTTCCTAGAGTTCCTTTCTGCACAACCACCATCTGGATGAGATATATGTTAATTTTAAATCCAATTATGCAAAAGTTGTTTTGGTTCGATCTACTCAATCATTTTTACCACAACCTTTTTTATGTTAGTTGTGTCATTAAACACTAGAAGATATTTAAGTTCCACATCAATCCAGATAACTATGTTTATTATAGTGCATATGTGGTTCTATTACTTGTAATCCCCATTCTACTAGTAATTAATAACTTCCTCAAAAATAGTTTTGTATGAGTAGACACTCTTCCAACTCAGTTCTCCATGAGTAGTTGGATTAATTTAATCCCCATTTTTTCATGTGGTGAGATTAGAGAAATTTTGAACTCCAAAATGAGCCTCCTAAAATATATAATAAAAAATTATGAGTTAACCATTTTGTGGGGAGATACATTTACAACTCATTTTTTCACAACTACCTATGTAACTATGGTTAAGTAGAATTGAAAATATATCTAAAAATAAAACTCATATAATAAATTATAATGTAACACATAATGAGCCATACATTCATTTTTTTTAAATGGGAAAATATAAAATGTGATTATTTAAAAAATGAAAATATAAATTATATTCACAAACTCAATTTAATTATGAATACTTTCCTATGTTAGAAACTTCATATTTATATATTAAATTAATTAATATACAAAAATTATGTATTCATGATTTTATGTATCAATATAATTTTTTTAGCTT
>ML825738.1:34621-49553 GCA_009831015.1 Picea engelmannii | reverse complement strand
ACCATAGAGTCAAGAAGGATTTTTTTTGGGATGGCCTTAAAACTGATGTTCAAAGGTTTTTGGCAGAATGTTTGGTTTGCCAACAAAATAAGGTGGAAACAATTAAGACCCCAGGTCTTTTACAACCATTAGCCATCCCAAGTTAGCGCTGGGAGGAGGTTTCCATGGATTTCATCACAAGGTTACCAAAGTCTTAAGGAAAGAGTGTCATCATGGTGATTGTTGATAGTCTGACCAAGTACGCACACTTTTGTGCACTCTCTCATCCCTTCAAAGCTAGTATAGTTTGCATTGCATTCATGGAGACAGTTCAAAAGCTACATGGCAGCCCAAAGATTATTGTAAGTGACAGAGATCCCATCTTCACTGGACATTTTTGGAAAGAATCATTTTCTTGTTTGGGTACTCAATTGGCTCATAGCTCATCCTATCATCCTCAATCTGATGGACAAAATGAGATAGTGAAAAAATGTCTAGAAGGTTACCTTCATTGCTTTGTCTCTGATAAACAAACACAATGGTTCAAATGGTTATCCTTGGCAGAATGGTGGTATAACACTTCCTTTCATACTGCAACAAAAATGACACCATTCATGGCACTCTATGGATACCACCCTCCTTCCATCACTTCTTCTATAAAATAAAAATCTAAGGTTCAAGCAGTGGAAGATCACATCAAGCATCAACAACAAGTTCTCCAAATCTTAAAGGACAACCTGACCATGGCACAAAATCGCATGAAAAAATAAGCAGATCAACATCGTAGTGAAAGAAGTTTTGAATTAGGGGATTGGGTGTTTTTAAGACTACAACCATACAAACAAATGTCCCTCAAGAAAGCCAAAAAGGATAATAAATTATCACCAAAGTATTATGGCCCTTATAAGGTGTTGCAAAAGATTAATACTATGGCATACAAATTGGAGTTGCTTGCATATTCACGAGTACACCCAATTTTCCATGTTTCATGATTAAAGAAGGTTATAGGAGACAAGATCCCAGTTCAAACTATATTGCCAGAACTTGACGAGGAAGGAAAAATCATATTGGAGACTAAAGCCATCACTGACACAAGAGTTCGCCAGCTGAGGAATAGATCCATTTCAGAGTATCTCATTAAATGGAGGAAACTACTGGCTGAAGATTCCACTTGGGAAGATGAGTCTTTTATATAGAAGCATCCAGAGTTACTCAAGCATTGCAGACAACACTCGTCTCAAGGGGAGGGGCATGTTAAGCCCTAATATTGGCTCATTACCCCTTAATTGGGGCATATTACATTAGTAATGTTATTTTATTTATGTTGGCTTTATTCCATTAGTTGTAATTATAACTCCTAGTCTCCTATATATACCAAGGAGACATTTTCATTTGGAATCATCTTGGAATTGTACATTTATGTGGGCATAAGGAGGTTTCCCCCTCGAAGAGTCTTATTATCTAAATTTCTCTCTTTTTCAAGGCGTTGAGTACTTATTCTAAGGTTTTTCTATGCTATATTGATATTTGGTTCTTAACATATTGGGTCGAATACTACTATTGGACCATGTTGGTATATCAAAGATTTATAGCACAGGGAAAAACCTTATCTATAGGAACGCTCAAAACCTTAACCCTTGTTGTGAGAATAGAATAAAAAAAAACTGGAAGGGAATGTTTTCAACGCAACCTTTCCTATTGCATCGAGGTTGTGAAATTCCTACACAATTTCCCCTGTTAAGAATTTGGGCATTCGATCATTGCAATATTCTTCAGGACACCATATAGCTCTATAAGGGTAAAAAACAACAAGTATAGTGGTTCTGCCGACTTCCTTATTCTTGTCTTTCCCCTAATCGTCATGGTATATATTACTTATAAGAATTTATTTTCTATAGACCCACCCACTCTCTATGACACCCTTATTTCAGACCTATCCCATTGGCTTCCTCTATTTACACTTATCGAAGTGGTACCCTTCACCAGTAACCCCTTTCTGTGCAGGCTCACCAACCCCTTTCTTGTCACTTCCCTCCTTCATGTCCCAAACCTCCAACCAAGAACTTGACAACTACATGAGTTCCTTGTCAATCAAGATCACCAAGAACCAAAATGAAATTAAGCAACTCAATGCCAATATTACTTCCATCAATTCTACCCTCAATGCAAAAATGGAATCCCTCTCTAAACATGTGAAAATAAACCTTCAATCCTTTGTTGCCAAGATGCATGTCTAGATGAATATACCTAGGGGCCCTACCTCCTCTGAACAAACTTATAACCCATAAGGAATTGATTCCTCCCATTCCATGCCCTTTCATTCCAACCCTCCTCATTGTGAACTTTGTCTTCCCAAAGTGGACATGAATATTTGATGGATTTGATCCCATGGGTTGGGTCACTCAAATGGAACATTATTTCTCCTTGCATGGAATTATTGATGATTTGGACAAACTTCATATTGGTGTACTTTATTTGGATCATTAATGCTGGAAATGGTGGTAATGACATACAAATTCACACAGAGGTTATTTTTCTTGGACATCGTTTGTTGTAGATATTTATTAATTCTTTAACATTGATACACATCATTTTGACCATTTAACCAAGATGAAATAGTCTGGCAGAGTGGAATACTATATCATCACCTTTGATGAATTGGATTTCATAATGGATGGCATGTGTGACACCTTCTTGCAGGAATTATTTATTATTGACCTGGAGGGTGACATTCGAGCCCATGCCCTAATGGCTTGCCCCCAACCTTGGTTGTAAGCTACTTAATGTGCCAATGCAGCACAACAGGTAATCTCTTCCAAAAATAGAAAACCCTACTTTATTCCTTTCCCTCGACCCACCAATCCATCCCCTTTTTCCACTTCTCTCAAGATCCAAAAATTAACTCAAGCATAAATGGTTGAACACCAACATAAGGTTCTTTTCTATAATTGTGATCAAAAATATTTTCTGGGGAACAAGAGTAACGAACAAAATATTTTTATGACTCTTTCTGAGGATGTTTCTAACAAGGATGTATATGTTCCCCATGTTGAATATCTACCCTAAGAAGATGATCATACCCCTCCCTTCGATCCATCAAAAGTTAAATCGTCTATCTTGTTGAACAATGAATTCCCTCATTGTTTTTTTTTCTCTCTGAAATCTCAAGTTTATTGGCTATGGAAATTCATTATCCTCATTGATAGTGGAAACACGCATAATTTTAGTCATTCCTGCATTGCTCAAGAGACCATGTGCTATATATTTGCAGTAAATGGTTTTAAAATCATTATTCCAAATGGTGGTTCCATGAAATGTGGGGGTCATTTCGAATGTGGTGGTTGTGACATTATTCTCGGTGTTGAATGGGTACACACACTAGGCCCCATCACCATGGGTTTTAAGGACATAACCATGCAATTCCAACAAGAGGAAAATTAGTATAAGTTCCAAGGCATCACGTTGGGATCTCCTCATATCATCAGTTCACATCGAATGGAAAAACTACTAAATAAAGTTCATTATGGTATTATTTCCAAACTCCATTCCATTCAAGCAGTTGAGACCCCCTCACCTACTGTACATCCTGAACTCCAATCTCTTCTATCCCAACACCAATATGTTCTTAAAAATCCCCAAGGAGTCCCCCCTTCCCATGGTGCACATGATCATTCAATTTCCTTGGTCCCTAGCAATATTCCTCCCAATGTTCATCCTCATCATCATCCTTTTTCCCCAAAAAATGAAATTGAGAAAATTGTTTAGGAATTGCTAGAGGCATGTCTTATATATCCTAGTACCACCCCTTATTCTTATCCTATAGTCATGGTACTCAATAAATCAGGACACATAATTTCATCCCTCGAGCAATAGAAATTGGTGACCAAGATGTTCGATTTATATTATGATATCCTATAAAACAAGGGAAAAGAAAAAGTGGTTTTTGATGCTCTTTCTCAAAAATATGAAGAAGACAAGTCCCTCTTTTCCCTCTCTTTAATTGTAGCATATTGGCTACAAGTCGTTCACTAGAAGTGGTTGCAGGATCCCAAAATTTCTTATCTGTTCCAACAATTACAACAAGATCCTCAAGCCTCTTTGGGATACTCTTGGCACGATTAGAAAATTCGCTATAAAAGTTTCCTACATTTAAGAACAAAATATCACCTTAAATCCAATTTTCTCTCTAAACTTCATGTTTCACCCACAGTTGGGCATTCAAGCTTAAAAAAACTATGAATGAGTCATACATTCATTTTTTTGGGAAGGCATGAAATAAGACATCGACACCTTTGGGGATGAATGCGATACTTTCCAATGCAATATAGGAGAAACAGTAAAAAATACAGGCACACTCCAACATCTACCTATTTCACCTACTATATGGATGGATATTTCTATGGACTTCATTGTCGACTTACCCAAATTGGGCAATAAGTCAGACATCATAGTTGTAGTAGATTTCGTTTCCAAATATGCTCATTTATACAATCTCCTAAACTCATTCACCACATCCATAGTTTCTCTTTAACATCCCCTCTGTTATGTCTTAAAGTAATTGAGAAACAATATGAGAGATTTGTTTTTTGAAACATTAATAAAACATCATTTGAACAAGTGAAACATGATATTAACATACTTCGACAATACACATTCTGTTCCATCCATCTCATTGCAAAACTAGATTTAGATACAACTTCAATGTATTAAGGATCTTCCATATCACATAAAATCACATACAACAAGAGTAAAGCATCACAATTATTCAATATCAACCACAACCAGTTTCATCAGACAACATCATTGTTTCTAACAGAAAAATAATCATACAAGGAAATCAAAAATATCTGCCCATCCAATCTACCTGCAAGGTTAGGACCTCCAAGACACATAATAAATGCCCAAGTCCAGGATTCATACAATTTATTTTGACCACTTAAGGTCTCAAGACTGGCAAATTTTCTAAGGAACAAGGAAGCATCTAATTCCCTTATCCAAAATCGAATCTAGACTCAAGATTAATATTAATAAAGTACCAAATCATAACATAATTTAAATCATTAAAATACCAATTACTAGTCAAGTTTTCCTTCCCTTAAATGTTATAAAAACCATAACTAAGCATCATCTAGATAATATGCCATATAATTATGAATTTCATCAATTAATTACAAGTCACCATTTCACAGATGTCTCTCTTTTCCCAAGGAAATAGAGGCATCATTCATAGATTGTTTTGCCCTAAAATTTAGAGCGAATTGTAAGAAAACTTTGTCATCATATCCCTACAATCATTGCACATACTCCATCCTTCTAGCCTAGTGTAGAATCTAGATAATATGCCATATCCTTATGAATTTCATCAATTAATTACAAGTCACCATTTCACGGATGTCTCATTCCCAAGGAAATAAAAGCATCATTCATAGATTGTTCTGCCTAAAATTTAGAGTGAATTGTAAGAAAACTTTATCATCATATCCCTGCAATCATTGCACATACTCCATCCTTCTAGCCTGGTATAGAATCTTCCCAATATGGTCATATGCTTCGAGTAGCAATGATCCCATGGGTTCTCTATGTATCAGAGATCCTCCCATGGTTTCTCTTTTCTCCTAACTCTGATTGCTTGTGATTGCAGAAGGAAATGGTTGTTAGATGGGTGGGGGATTTACAATTATGGGGATAACGGTGGTGACTATGGAAATTATGGCGTAGGGTGGTGATTATGGTGGTGGTGGTAATACAAACATATGCCACTTAAAGCCTGTTCATTACATATTCTGTCTGAAAATGTAAATATCCATTCTTAACTTAAGTGTATTTTCCTCATATGAGTACTGTGTTGGCAGCTTGGTCCCATAATTGATCGACCTTTTGTCTCTAGTAGAGTTACGTCAAGATCTGTAGAATCATGTTGGCTGAAATCTCATCATCAACATTGGTGTTGACGCCCAAAAACACAACATGGAATCCCTCCATGCAAATGGGTTGCAATGCCTTATCACTTATATCTATATTTAATAATATACTAAATAAGTGGGACCCCGTATGTGAATAATGATGAAGGAGGCCTCGTCTTTTTATGCACTCATGTCTATTATGAAAAAATGACTCTATAGTTGTAAAAATTTGAAACCGCTTTCCAAGCGAAATGGGAAAATGATAGGTTTATTGGCAAATTAATTTAAAAAAGAAAAGGAAAATGTGTTGTTTTAATGGGCATCTTGGTTTATTATACTGCATATATATTTTGAATGGTTGATTTAAACTCCAAGCATGGGATGTATATGGTTATGGAATATTGCACTTATGAATTCTTGTTATTATCATGGATATTGGTTAATTTTGAAGGGTGGCAATGCTTCCCTAGAAACGAATGTGGGACATACGATATAATTTGTTCTAAGTGTTAAGCGCACACATAAAACATAGGGGTTATGGAAGGTGGGAAATCCGACTTTGCATTGAATTGTTATTTGGTAACTATAGTGGATTATGTGATGGAGGTGTTGGTGTGATCATAGTAGGCTATGGCTGATGGAGTTAATGTAATACACGATGTGCAATTATTTCACGTCTCTCTAACCCTACCTTGAGGTCACCACCCTCACTTGATTCACATTTTTTTGATTTCTTTGGCTGGTGTTGCCTCCGTTTTGCTTGGACTTTGAAAAAATAATCGTGCTTATTTGGTTTCTGGCATTCTTCATACATGTATGATTGTTCTCACCTCTCCATTCATGAAATATAATTCCACTCAGAATAAAGTCATGAGTTTGGCTCTTATATTTTCTTACAAACTGTGTTTTTCCGAAGTTTTAATGAATTCATGTGGGTATCAACTGTGTAATGGAATTTAAAATGGAGTTTCTCCCTGTTAGCATTTAACTGTTCAAGCTGATTAATGGTCAAAATTTCCTTTCTGTTTGGATGGCATCACATCTAGAATATGTGTTTCTCTATTTCTACGCCTGTTAGAAAATGATCATGGGAAATATTGTTCGGGTTTCACTCATCTCCGGTCATTAAAATTCAAGGGTTTTTATTCTTTGTAAAACAAGAAGTAATTGTTTTCTTAGTACTATTACCCAATCATGGGAGATTTGTAGCTCCTTCCAACTACCTTACAAATGTTTGTAGATGTATGGTGTATTTTTCTTGTGGCCTCCATGAGAGATATGTGAAGAGGTCTGTACAAAGTGATCTGTTAAGACATGGTTAAATGTTATTTTTGGTACAAACCGTTTGTGAAGGTTTCACCTTTGCGTTTGCCCAGACCTCGGTTCTTCTATTTATGTATGGAAATTTTCTGAACTATGGTTTTGATTTATGTTGTAAAACAATAACCTGACAATGGGAAGATTTGTTAATTGCATTAAATTTGGGTTCGTCTTTTGATTATCCACAAGGGTTTTTGGTCAATTTTGAAAACTATATAATGTTAAAATAAATGAACACCAATTGTACATGGGTTTCAGAACCAGTTTGTTTACACATCAATTATTTAAGGTTGCAATACCAACATTGTATATTGAAGAATTGTTGGCATATATTGTGCTCCTAGCCCCATTGCGCACTTGATGTAGTTGATTTTAATGGTTGGAATGACTCTGTTAACAATTTATTATAGAAACTCTGCGAACAAAGGAAAATAAAAGGAAATAAAGGTTGTACAGTTAACAGTTTTGGAACTTTCCTGGGGTTTTGAAAAACTATGTTTTGCATTTAAATTATGAAACAAAGAAAAGTTTTGGCAAGTCACCAATTGATGGTAATATCATTTTTGAATATCATTGCATATAATAGAACATTAAGCATTTTTTCTTTTCATTATACCATTTTTCGCTCATTATATCCCCCTCGCCTTTCCAAATACATTTATAACATTCCTTGTTCAATTATTATGAAATTTCAAATATTTTTTGAAAGAAAAATGATTAATGAAAAAGGAGAAAAACTAACTGATGACTGGTGTTTGGAGGTTGGATATGGATAGTCTCTATTACTCCTGCATTTCTTGAACAATATTCGTTGTTTTTTCCCATCCATGCTACCATTTTTCACACATTATAAATCCCTCATCTTTCCAATAGCCCTATCACTCCATGTTCAAATGGTGATTGATTGTTGAGTTTTAAAATGTTGATGGATGGATTGGATTTGCTTCTCTGGTGAATAATAGAGCCAACCTTTTGATTTTATTTAGGTAGAGTATTAATGCATGGATTGTTAAGAGTTTTTCATGACATGTTGGAATATTGCTTCAGGATGGGCTTCTTTAGCAAAAGCAGTAATGACAAAGGAAATAGAGGAAGAGGAAATTGATCGAGGGGTCATAGAAGGACTCAATTTTCAATAAATTTTGATGATGATCCATAGGAATTAAACCAAATATTTCAGGATGGATTCTTTAACCTAGTTTTCCATGGGATCCTCCAGCCCCGACCTAAGAGACTGCATTTCCAGCCACATCAAAACTTTTCTAGTATCTGCGTTCCCCATAATGTGTCTATGCAACCAGAACCGCCTGCAAATGATGGTTGGCAAGAGATTGTACATCAACCTGTTGTTCATCACCATGGTTGGCCTATTGCATCTTTTCTGTTACCCCCTCCTCCACAACCAAAAAATCAAAATCCCAAAGTTGATCATGTTGTTTCATTTGTAAAGTCCTCTAATGCTAGTAAGAGGATACAAATTGATGTCCCGAGCCTGAGAAAGATAAAGGAAAATGAGTGGCCACTACTTCCAAATCATCCAAAGAGTCGTATGAATCTGTGTCTTCACATATTCATCTTAAAGATGATTTTTCTCACGTTATCAGTGCAGTCCAACCTCAAGGTTCCAATCATCCTAAGGGTGCAACAAAAATATCAAAAGAGGAAAACAATGAAAAGAGGGCAAATGCCTCTCATAGTAAATACTGTTTTTAATGATGATTAATGTTATTTTCTATTTTGTGGACAATCTTTTACTTTGATAATTTTTGGACATCAAGCATATATTTAGGCAATTGTTTTGGATAACATGGATATAAGACTATTTTGGTTATGGTCATATTATATTTTTCTGATATTTAAATATTTGATCATAAATATGGTTACAAGAGTTACAAGGAGGATATTTGAATCAAATGATTGAGTTTCATATTTCATGTTTGATGATTATTAAAAGAAATAAATGGGAGTCACAAGGGGTCCCACCTATTTAGTTATTATTTAATTAGAACCTTATTTATATATATTATTATTATTAGTCTCAATTAATAGGTTAAAGCTAATTAGGATTGACTAAAGAAAGGTAGTTGAAATACCATAACTTATTGAGAAGGAATAAAATCTCAATCAAATGCAGAGACAAAGGGAGAGAAAATAGAAGGAGAACTTCAACCACAAGGTTTGCTCTATACTAGTGAGATACTTTCATCTTTCATTCATTTTGAGTTTACTAGAAGGCTTAACCATCTTGATGATAGAAGGATCTTATTGAAGGCAACATGATTCAAAACTGAATAATATATTTCAACATCTTGTTTTAAAGGTGTATGCTTTATATTTTGTAGTTTGTGTGTTCTTGTTTGTTTATAAATTAAATTTTATGGTTGATAAAGTATATTTTGCAGAGACAAGTGACAACATTTTGTGGCAAACTGATCCAAATATTTAGCTTCAATTTTATTTTGTTGTCAGAGTATTTTTGTATGGTTCCCATTGGAGGCTTCTAAATATGACTTTGGTCCATACCCTCGCAAGGGTTTGTAAAGAGAATTCAGTCTTTCATCTCAGAATGAAATCAATAGAAAAATTAGTTTTCTGATTTTGGTCTCATATATGTATTTTGATGATCTGGTTCATTTTTTTTTCTTTTATCTCCATGTGCACACTCATGTAATTTATGTACACACTTATGTAATTTCTGTTTAAGTTTATTTATTTATTTGCACAGTTACATATAATATATAAAATGAACCAACCTTGGTCCCTTGTAATTAATACCTGCAAATTAAGTGGTTGTTCTTCTTTAGCTATAAACCCTGGGTGACATTCCCAAATATCTTTCCTTAGCCTGACAAGATCTGAAAATGCTTGAGTAAGGTTCTTCGTACTTGTTAGCACTCGGTAAATTTCCTAGAGGTTGAAAAAGAGGAAATCTACAAAGGTAACCTTAACCAACCACTTTTAAAGTTGGGATCTAGCCCTTCCATCTTCAGAGAGGGATCTCTCTATATGATTTAGCTTTGTTTGTTTTCAAATATTAGGCTAGTTAAAGGAATCGTTTATTTTGTAGTGAAGGGTTTTTAAAGTTGGTTGAGACAAATTACACATCCATTGGGCTATGGGGTCAGTGTTTAATCAATTCTGAGAAATAAACAGAAACGCCAAAGAGGTTTTCCACAAGGCGAGGTAATACATTCACTGGATCTTTTAGTATTTTAAATGATGAATGGAAGAATAGATGAGGAAAATAACTTCAACTAACAAGCACTTAAGAATCTCTCAATTGAAGATATTTAGAAGATAAACATTTAAATCTCTAGAATTGGAAACAGGGTATCAGAGATAAATCCTGCAACATAACGCTATTCGTAAAGATTAGATTCAGAACACAAAATGAAATACGGAGAAAGAAAACATTAACTCAAAGAATCACATCACCAGTGAACATACACAAGAATCTTGTAAAATGCCTCTTCTTTATTAATGGTGAGTCTCTTCAAAAATGATACAGCTTGACGGCAATAGGGTGTGCAAATCAACAACCCTCAATACATTGAAAAATAAAGTATTTATAAGTCAAAATACAAATGTTCCTGTCATAACTGATCAGGACGTGTCCATCCTATTTTTAGCATAACTGACTTAACTAATCAAAACTGTTTTGATGACTCGATGTAACTGTTTTCTGAACTTTTGGGTAGGCTGTTGGCAAGGCGCCTTCGCAACCTCTTCTGACTGGACCGATGACTGGATCGTGACAACTCATCTGCTAATCTAGCAGATCGCACAACTCCTCCCATCTGATATGACCTGGCACTGTGATTTTAAGTAGTCGCCTGTACACTTCGTCCATATCGGTGTACTTAGAAAATGTGGGCTTGATGACAAATATGTGCTTAATTTCATGTCGGATATCAATATCCAACTGCAGGGCTTCTACGAATGCTTTTCCCGTGATACTCCCTTGTACCCCTGCAAACTTGGAAACAAACGCTTCAGCCAACTTCTTCTTATAATCGGGAAGTGTCATCAATTTATCATTGATGACCTTCATGCCAGGCAGGCCCTTTCTTTGCAGAGTATCTATCTTGTGGAAAAACCTCTGCACTCCTTGATCCATGACTTGGATTTTCTCTTCAAGCTGGAGCATGAGGCCTCTTTTGGTCAGAACTCTTTTCACCTGCAATATAGTTTCTGTCCTATCCTTGATCTTCAATTCTTCTAGTTCCTCCCTGGTCTTTGAATTTAGGAACCTTATGATCTCATTAGCTTGAGCTGGCATGTCTCCCAGCTCTGTCCTGATCTTCTCCACAGCTTGTTTGCTCCTTTCGAGCAACTCGCTCTGCTCAAACATTATTTGAAACATTGGCCATATTTCATTTATGGACTTGGAAATATCAGTCCATATCACCTCTTTGGCCTCAACTAGAGTCTTACCTACCATGGTCTGCTTTTGGAGCAACTGCAACTCCTTCCTGATCTGCTCATTCACCTGTTTTTCTTTAGACATAATTGTCCGGAAAGAAACTTTTAGCTCTTGGATATTTTCCACCTCTTTCTTAAGTCTACCGATTTCAGACTCCTGCAAATTCATTCTCTCCATAGACTTGGCCAGGTCTATGGTGCCTTCTGGTACCTGCACTGTTGTTGTGGATGGAACTGTTGTCACTGTTGCTGTGCTTAATTTTGCAATGGGGATAGCGCTTAAGGGGATGGCCTCCACTGTCTTTGCTTGCTCTTTCTCGTTGAGTAGTCTCTCTATCTCTGCCTCCATCTCCTTTAACTGCGCATTCTGCTCTAGGAGTAATCTCAGCATCTCATCCTTTTCTCCTTCCCTTTCAGCTATCTCTTTTGTCTGTGGGTCCTCTGTTAGAGGGAGCTTCAGCTGCTTCCTCAAGGAATTGATGTCGGCATTCTTCTTTTTTATCATCTCCTCAGCTGCTTTGACATTCGCAGGGTCATAACCAATCTTGAGGACCAGCTCCTCCAAGGTTTTGATTTTGTTGTCCTTCGCGAAAGATGATATTTTCTCCATCTTTAGTTGTGCCTGGGCATTGCTCAAAGCTATCCGATACCTTGAAGCAGAAGTTGTAGCATGGGCCAGAGTATGGAAAACCATCTCCCCAATTTGCTTGTGCAGATCCATCTGATCTGCTGGGTGCACGTCCTTGGCCTGGAACTCGACAGTGACCCTTTTGTAATCATATATTGCTTTGGGATCCGACACTTGTGCATGGAGGTAGGCCATATGCATCCTCCCTTTCTCTGTATCGAATGCCGAAAGGAGCCTGTGTTGAGTTGTGGCTGACTGCTTCTGGAATTGGGCATAAGCGCTGCTAGTAAGGGTCTGGTTCTTTTTCTTGATCATGTCATATTTTTCAAAAATACCCAATTTGGGCCCAGCCTTGCTTGGTGGAGTATCTAAGGGAGAGTCTGTGGTTTTCAATACTTTTTCTATCTCCTGGTGTTGACTCGAGCCGAAAGGTAGACTTGTGGGCTTGACCCCGGGGGTGACCACTGTGGTGGTTGTGATCTCTTTCTCCACTGTCGTGCTTGTCGCTGGAACAATCCTCGGCTTTTTGGCGTGCAAATTAAATTCCTTCGGAGACACCTCTGTTATCGGAGAAGATGATTCTTGTCGAGGCCTCTTTTCCTTGGGATTCTGAGGTGTGGCAGTGGGAGGCGTGCTTGTTGAGGCTACCTGCTTTTCCATCACGATGGCAGGTTCTACGTCCACCAACGTATCAGGCTCCCACTCAGTTCGATTAGAAAATCTTTTGATTTCGGGCCTGGGCTCATGTGCATATGGGGCATTCTTATTCCTGACTCTCATCTAAAAAATGATTCCACAAGGATCATAATGCCAGGTGAAACTTGTCGGAAATTTGATTTCCCTCAACAGTTTGTCTGCTTCATCACCAGTGCCTCTATTATTGCAGATAAATGAACCTATCTGCCCTTTAATCCACAACTGTTGCTTCTTTTTGAGGGAAACAAAGTGTATATCATCAGAGTTCATAATTTTCCTAATATATTCTAGTGCGAAGACTCTTACCAATATATATCTCGGAAGCTTGTATGGTGTCAACTCGCACCCATAGACTCGGATCTTGGAGTGATTCTGGTACAAGTACCAGTCTCCCGTCTTCGTGCTTTCTGAGAGGTGTAGAACTCTCCGGACTTCATCATTCACTCGGGGCTCAGGAATGCCACTCAACATACTTACCACAGGGTGGTAGAACTAATCAATGAACGTCGTGAAGTCGTATTCGACAGAATTTCGCTTTAGGAGAGACGTCCACGCTGTGACTGGCTGTGGCCTCCCGTCGGTGTCCATCTTTTGCATGGAGAAGTTGAACCTGTCTGCTTGGAAGTACACGAACATGTAGGCTAGGATGGATGAATACCTGAACATGCCCTCAGTGGTGAAGTTCATGAATTGCTCATGGATGTTATTTGCCAAGAAAGTGTTGTAATCGAATTGAGTGGTTGGTTGTTCATCATTTGAAAAGATGGATAGGAAACCCAGGATGGGTTCGTCTACCCATTGATCAGAATAGTACCCAAGCAGGGCACACAGGGAAGAGATAATTTGATTTCCTTTGACGAAAAACAAAGAGGAAGGATATGGGGGATTGGTGGTCGGGAGTGGAGCGGAAGTGGGGAGGAAAAGCTCCATTATCTGGGCTCTCTGCGGGAAAGTCATTTTTTGGTAGAGCTCAGTGAGGATTTCTAGGTTGAATGGGGTTGCAGACTCCGGGCGGGTTATCTGCATCATTTGGTCGATATCCTCTGGGGTAATGAAGAAAAGGACATTCCCAGAGGAAGAAACAATGGCTTTTTGTTTGGGGACGTAGTGAGCTTGACACTTGAGTGCAAATTCTGGGAAATGGTGGACTTGCGGGAAAAGGTATAGGGGCAAATTGGACTCCCAGAGCCCAATATCGTCACTCTGGTCTAGGAAAACTTCCCGGAGCCATGATTGCAGATCAGATAAGTCAAAGATGCATGCAGTGTCCGCTATCAAGCGGTCCTTGTCTACCAGAGGAATTTTATCAAGATCGACCGGAGGAGGAACGAACGGATTATCTTCCTCTTCAGCTGGCCTCGTTTTAGACACCATCTCAGCTACTGTACCTGCAACAAACACGTTAGTGGGGTCTACTGGGGGTGGAGGAAAATGACGGGGAGATAGTGGGAAAACGATAGATGCGTTCTCTGGTGCGATGGATGGTTCTAGCGCGAGGGATGAATAGAGAGCAAAAATTGTTGCAACGGTATATTTATTCAAAACTGGGTCGGTCGGACGCGGGAAAACGGTCAGCATGAAAACGGGCACATCATCCTGTTATTAATGTGCAACGGGCCACTTGGGGTGATATGGCAGGCGATGGTGACCAAAGTATACGGACGACTGATGTGGAGGTTTGTGATTGGGGGTAGAAGTTGCCAAAGGGGGGTGTTCATGAGTGAAGGGTGTTATGGCACTGACACCGTGGACTAGCAGTAGTAACGGGATGGGACTTCGACCCAGGGGCAGGTGGGACAAGTGGGCTCAGTGGAGGGTGACGTTCAGGGGTGATGGGATGTCAGATAGCAGGTGGGGGATTTGACCTTTGGACCAATGGAAACGTGCCATGTGTTACAAGGGGCCCGCCTGAAGGAATATTCATTCCGGACCCCCCCCTTTGATTAAAGACAGAACACCAAGGGGGGTCTGGAATCAGTCACGA
>ML825738.1:14182-34357 GCA_009831015.1 Picea engelmannii | reverse complement strand
AGAACACTAAGGGGGGTCTGGAATCAACTGTGAGCCGTTGATCTAAGCGTCGTGATCTGAGCCTTTGAAAAGTGAATGAGACATAGGTAGGGGGCGAAAAATGTCATATGTAGGAAAACTTAGGATAAGGACATTCACATGGGTTTTCCTTGGATATTTCTCATATACACCACCAAGGGGACATCAATTCAATTACACTTAGGCATTGGAGTCATAGGGTAACATATTTATCGATCTGGCATTGTTTAGGCAAGGCAGGCGAGGCAATTAAGCTACATCCTAACCTACTGTCATAAGACACTCAACCCAGATTACACAGTTGGGTTAAAAATTTATTCTTTCTGGGGGCTATTTGATCAGGATTAGATGGTCTGATCAGATGTATTCACTAGTTCTAACCTAGGGGCTATCTGATTAGGATTAGATGGTCTGATCAGACGTATTCACTAACCTATCAACATTGAAAATTTAAAAGAACTTGGTCATGTTTGAACGGTATGACCAAGTTACTATTATTGCATGGGGATTTTGTTTCCATTCTTTTAGCCCTCTTCTCTTTTTCTTTTTTCTTTTTTTTTTCTTTTTTTTTTTTCTTTTTTCTTTTCCTTTTCACAAATTATTTGAAGAAATGAAATATCATTTGTCAGCAAGATCACCAGATATAGATAATATCCAAGTCAGAAGTTGATACCCATAATTTATGGGGTGATAACAATACCTTTTCCTCAACAATTTGGAGTCTCTTATTCTGTCCATCAGAGGTGCAATAACGAAGATGCAGATGAGAGTACAGTAAAATATGCAATAAGAGTCGCAACAACAGAGCTACAACACCGATATTTGCAACATTGGTGGTGTGGATGAGAGTTGCAACATCAATGGTATATAAGAGAGTTACAACATAGGTGGAATAGACGAGAGTTACAAAGTTAGTGGTGTGGAAGAGACTTGCAACATCATTGTATGGAACAACAAATGTTGAAATAGTGGGAGTTGCGACAACATGTGTTGTAGCAACAAGTGTTGCAACAAAAGAAAAGTTGTAGCAGACGAAAGAGATATATTAGTATGTAGGCCAAAACTACAATTTATCCTAGTCCTGATCAGGTGTCAATGTATTAACAGTGGAATTGTGGTAATGATATGTAGATTTTCAGTAGAAGGAGCCACAACAATAAGAGTTAAAGCAATGGAAGTCGCAAAAACAAGAGCAAAAAGAGATGCAACAACAGGAGTTGCAACAATGGAAGTTGCAACAAGCCAAAATTGTAGCAATGAGATTTATAGAAAAGGGAGTTGTAGCAACACATTCGTCTTCCATGCATATAACAAAAAATATTTTATTTGCACAAATTTTTTTTTATTACAAACTTGATCAGAAGGATCCTGACATAACCATCACGAAACTGTGAAGTGCCCTTTTTTTTAACATGCCTTGTGCTAGCATAAGATTAATCTCACAAAGCATGCCCCCAGACATTACCCTAAGGGTTTTCACACATGGGTATATTATTAGTATTATTATTTTGAAGAATCACTCAACAGGGGTTCCCTCTTTGTTTACAATCTCCAAGTCATTGTTGAGTCATCCAACAATGATCCTATTTAGAAAGGATTCCTTGGATAGGGGTTTATGATATAATTGAAGCATGTGTCCATTTTCCATAAGATAATTTCTCTCATTATCAATGGTGCATATTTTGATGGATCCATTGTCATGTACAATATCAATCTCATAAGGCTTGAGCCATTGGGTGTGGAACTTCCCTCTAAAATCCATGAAACTGGAATCAAATAATAAGGTCTAGTCTCCAACTTTGAATTTCTTATTCTTAATGAAATTCTCATGCCATTGAGCTCTTTGATGTTGTATTATTGTTGATCAGTGTAGGGAAGCTTGATGGAGTTCATCTAGTTCATTGATCTAGAGGAGTCTCTATTTTTAAGGTTTGGTTAGATCCATTCCAAGTTGTATGGTTGTTCTAAGTGTATTGTTGGTTGTGGAGCCTGATTATCTTCATGATTAAGATGTCTTGTGTTTGTCATCAGTGTTTATACCCCATGAAGACTTTACACCCCAGAAGTATGTACACTCTTCCACGCAGGGGAGTGTAGAGGGGGGTACCCCCTCTGCGAGGTACGATGGGGCTATTCCCCAACTGGGGGGTTCCGGGGAAAAGCCCCCAAAAGAAAAATTGCCTTGTAAATGTATATTGTAATTTCATTGTAAATCTGGACTATTCATTATAAGGTCGCAGATCTAACGGTAGAAATAATGTTAGGGTTTTTTTCCCTAGAAGGAAACCATCTTTTATGAGGGAAATGTATTACGACTATGAAACATGGAGAATATTGTATTCTGAGATGAGAGATTGTGAGAGAAAGAAGAGGAAGTTATAGTGGATTTGTTGTAGGTTGTATCCTTTCATATGCTAGATAATAATAAAGGAAGGACCTCACAATTTCTCTGGTGGACGTAGCCCACACTGGGTGAACCACGTAAATCTGTGTCTCTATTGTATTGTGTATCTTCTGTGTTTTGTTTCCGCATTTGTTTTATTTATTGCTCCACGGTCCTTTTTTCTAACAACTAGTATCAGAGAGAAAGGTGACTCATAGGAAAAGAGGGTTCCTGGTTCGAGTGGGAGCAATGTCAGAAGATGGAAAGTTTAGGGTTGAGAACTTTAATGACCAAAACTACTAGTTATGGAAGATGCAGATGGAAGATTATTTATATTAGAAGGATCTATATCTACCATTGGTCAGAGTAGTAAAGAAGCTGACAGCCATGAAGGATGAAGAATGGGAGATTCTTGACAGAAAGGCTCTAGGAACAATATGACTGAGCTTGGCAGCATTGGTGGCTTTCAATATTTCGAAAGAAAAGAAAACGAAGGATTTGATGGACGCGTTGGATAAACTATATGAAAAACCTTCAGTGTCCAATAAGGTATTTCTAATGAATAGATTATTTAATATGAATATGTCAGAAGGTGGGACTATTGTAGATCATTTAAATGAATTTAATACGGTTGCTAATCAACTAAGTTCTGTAAAAGTGGACTTTGATGATGAGGTCAGGGCTCTTCTAATCTTGTGCTCATTGCCAAAAATATGGAATGGCTTGGTCATGGATGTAAGTAACTCTATCTCTGGTTCAAATACTTTAAAATTTGATGATGTTGTTGGTGTTATCCTTAGTGAGGAAATGCAACGGAAAAGCATAGGTGAGACATCAGGTAATGTGTTGAACATGGAGAACAGGGGAAGACAAAAGGATAGAAGAAAGGGCTCAGGGAACCACAGGAATTATAGGAAGGGCAGATCCAAATCCAGACTTGGAAAGATAGAGTGATGGAATTGTGGGAAGAAAGGACATCTGAAGAAAGACTGCAGAGCTCCAAAGAAACAAAGAGATGTAAAACATGAGAGAAATCAAGAAGCAAATGTAACAAGTGATGTGTTACAAGATGTTTTGATTCTTTCTGTAGATAATATTTCTGAGTCTTGGGTAGTAGATTCAGGGGCTTCATTTCATGCCACACCCCATAGGAAACATTTTCTAGATTATTTTCAAGGTGATTTTGGACAGGTTCATTTGGGTGATGATGCACCATGAAAAATTGTTGAAATGGGAAAGGTAAAAATAAAGCAACGCAATGGAAACCAATGGTTGTTGAAAGAGGTAAGACATGTTCCAGATTTAAGGAAAAATATAATTTCAATAGGGAATTTGGCAAGTGAAGGTTGTGTATCCATATTTACAGATAAGATGTGGAAGGCCATCAAAGGATCATTGGTGATAGCAAAAGGAGAGAATGTAGGTACATTGTATTTATGTACTGGAAATACTGACTCTTCTATATCTTTAGCTTCTACATGAGTGGATACAACACTGTGGCATCATAGGCTAGGACACATGAGTGAGAAGGGTATGTAGATACTTCACAAAAAAAATTTGCTTCCAGATCTTAAACAAATTGATTTGGACTTCTGTGAGCATTGTGTTTATGGAAAACAGAAGAGAGTCAGATTTCTCACAGTCAGAAAATAAAAGAAGAATGAAAGGCTAGAGCTTGTGCATATAGATGTATGGGGACCACCTATGGTATCATCTCTTGGTGTATCTTGTTATTATGTTACTTTTATTGATGATGCAACTAGAAAAACTTGGGTTTATTGCATTCAACAAAAATCTGATGGTTTTGATACTTTTAAGAAATGGAAAGCTTTAGTTGAGAATGAGACAAGAAAAAGTTTGAAGTGTCTCAGATCAGATAATGGAGGTGAATATTGCAGCAAGGAGTTTGATGATTATTGTTCATACCATGGGATTCGTAGAGAGAAGACAGTTCCAAGAACACCACAAGAAAATGGTGTGTCGGAAAGGATGAACAGGACAATCATGGAGTGTGCAAGGAGTATGAGATTGCATGTCGGTTTTCTCTTACAGTTATGGGCAGATGTTGTAGATACTGTTGTTTACTTAATAAACAAAGGAACTTCAAGCTCTTTGGATGGTAGAATTCCAGAGGAGGAATGGAAAGAAAAAAAGATAAACTATTCTTTTTTGAAAACTTTCGGTTGTGAAGCATTTGTCCATATTGATAAAGAAAATAGAACAAAGCTTGAGTCTAAATCCAAGAAGTGTGCCTTTATTGGATACAGTGTTAATGATTTTGGTTATCGATTATGGGATTATGAGATTAAAAAAATCATTAGGAGTAGAGATGTCATATTCAATGAGAAGTTCATGTATAAAGATCAGTTGCAGGGAAAGAAACAGGAAAAAGAAAAACAAGAATACACAGTGCTTGATGAGATAATTGAAAAATAAATTCCAAAGGAACCTGAAAATCAAAATGTACAACAAGAGGAGTAGCAGGTACCTCAAACACCTGCAAGTGTTGTTAGAATATCTACCAGGTTAACTATACCCCTTGAACGATACTCTCCTTCATTGTATTATTTATTGTTGACTGATTCTGGTGAACCAGAATGTTATGAATAGGAAATGCAAGTAGACACCAAAAAGAAGTGGGAGCAAGGCATGAAAGAGGAAATGTATTCCTTGGAAAATAACCAGACTTGGGACTTGGTTCAGTTGCCTACAGGAAAAAGAGCATTGCAGAATAAATGGGTTTACAAGTTGAAGGAAGAAGATGGAGGAGAAAAGCGATACATGGCTAGACTTGTTGTAAATGGGCTTGCACAAAAGAAAGGTATAGATTTTGATGAAATATTTTCTCCTATTGTTAAAATGACTTCAATTAGGACTATTTTAAGTCTTGTGGCAGTAGAAGATTTGCATCTTGAACAGTTAGATGTAAAAACAAGTTTTCTCCATGGGGATTTGGAGGAAGAGATTTATATGCAACAACCATAGGGGTATGAGGTCAAAGGGAAGGAAAATTTTATATGTAGGTTGAAGAAGAGCTTGTATGGCCTAAATCAAGCTCCAAGGTAGTGGTATTTAAAGTTTGATAGGTTTATGACAGGACAAGGTTATAGTAGATGCCATTCTGATCACTGTGTTTATTTTAAAAGGCTAGAAAATGGAAGCTATATTATCTTGCTATTGTATGTAAATGGCATGCTTATTGCAGGGTCTAATATCCAAGATATAAATGTGCTCAAGAAGAAATTAGCCAATTCATTTGCGATGAAGGATTTGGGTGTTACAAATAAAATCCTTGGCATGAGAATAACAAGAGACAAGAAAAATCACAAATTGACATTGTCTCAGGGTGAGTACATAGAGAAGGTGTTGGAGAGGTTTAGAATGCAAAATGCAAAACCAGTTAGTACACCTTTGGCCAGCCATTTCAAATTAACTAAGGAAATGTGTCCCAAGACACAGGAGGAGATAGAAGACATGTCCAGGGTCCCTTATTCATCAACAGTTGGTAGCTTGATGTATGCAATGGTTTGCACAAGATCAGATATTTCACATGCAGTGGGAGTTGTGAGCAGGTATATGAAAAATCCAGTTAAAGAACATTGGGAGGTAGTAAAGTGGATTCTCAGGTATTTGAGAGGTACTGCTACTCATGCATTATGTTTTGGAGGATCACACACTTTTCTACAGGGATATGTTGATTTAGATATGGCAGGTGATAAAGACAGCAGGAGGATCACCACAAGGTATGGTTTTACTATAGGTGGAACAATAGTAAGTTGGATTTCGAAACTGCAAAAGGTTGTTTCACTTTCAACAACAGAGGCAGAGTATGTTGCTGCTACAAAGGCTAGTAAAGAGATGATTTGGTTACAGAGGTTTATGGAGGAATTGGGAAAGAAGAAGGAGAACAACATGTTGTACTATGACAGTCAGAGTGCCATTCATCTTGCAAATAACTCAGCCTTCCATTTGAAGACTAAGCATATATAGTTGAGGTACCATTTCATATGATCCGTCTTGGAAGATGGACATTTGAAGTTGGAAAGGATACACACTAGCCAGAATCCTGCAGACATGTTAACAAAGGGAGTAACTAGGGAGAAACTGAGTTCTTGCTCAGTTTCAGTTGGTCTTCAAGAATGAAGATGAAGATGAGAAATTTGCCAGGTCCAAGAAGGTTCAGATTCTAGCATATACAACAATGGTGGAATTGTTGAGATCAGTCTCCAAGTGGGAGATTGTTGGTTGTGGAGCCTGATTATCTTCTTGATTTAGAGGTCTTGTGTTTCTCATATTTGTTTATACCCCATTAAGACTTTACACCCCAAAATTATGTACACTCTTCGACGCGGGGGAGTGCAGAGGGGGGGTACCCCCTCTGCGGGGTCCGAGGGGTTCAGGGGCAAAACCCCCGAAGGAAAAATTGCCTTGTAAATGCATATTGTAATTTCATTGTAAATCTGGACCATTCATTATAAGGTCATATATCTAACAATAGAAATTATGTTAGGGTTTTTTTCCCTAGAAGGGAACCCTCTATTATGAGGGAAATGTATTGCAGCTATGCAACATGGAGAATATTGTATTCTAAGACGAGAGACCGTGAGAGAAATAAGAAGAAGTTATAGTGGGTTTGCTGTAGGTTGTATCCCTTCATATGCTAGATAATAATAAAGGAAGGACCTGGCAATTTCTCTGGTGGACATAGCCCACACTGGGTGAACCACGTAAATCTGTGTCTTTATTGTGTTGTGTATCTTCTGTGTTTTGTTTCTACATTTGTTTTATTTATTGCTCCACGGTCCTATTTTTCTAACATGTATGGATCTCTATTTCAATTGGCAGAAATATTCTTTTTCCATATACCAATTCATATGGGGTACAACAAGTGGTAGTTCTCCATGTTTTCTAGTAGGCCTATAGAGCTTCGAGTAGTATGTCATCCCAGTCTTTGAGGTGTAGTTTGGCAATATTGGTGATAATAGCCTTAAGGATTTTGTTTGTCCCTTCTACTTTTAAATTGGTTTATGAGTGATATGGTGTAGTTACCCTTTGTTTTATCTTATGTTTGTCCATAAAGTCTCTGATGAGTCTTGAAGTGAATTGTGTTCCTCCATTGATAACTATTTCCCGAGGTATCTCGAATATGGTCAAGATTTATTCATGAAGAAATACCACTACTGCTTGTTCTATTATGGTCGGGAATGCCTCTACTACCATCCTTCTTTTTAATAATATGTGCATACTATGATGTAATAGTTATGATGGGAAGAAGGATTAATCGGCCCTAAAAATTCCAGGGCCCATATATCAAAGGGTTATGATACTAATTGTAGCTATAACAACATCTCATCTGATTGCACCACTCTTCCCATGCACTGGAAGCGATCACACCTTTTAACATATTCCTTGGCATATTTTAAGATAATGGGCCAATAATACCCTTGGTGAAGTACCTTGTACATAGTCCTCTTGTCTGCAAAGTGGCCTCCACATGCACTGTCATGGAAAGATTTTAATATCTCTTGGATCTCGTCTTCTCACATGCATTTTTTGATAATGAGATCCAATCCTATGTGGAAGTGGAAATCATCGATCCATGAGAATCTACAACTTTGTTTGATGATATTATATCACTCTTTTGGAGATAAATGATGTGGTATTCTACCAACAACCAATTAATTAACGATATTTGTGAACCAAGGAGAGTTAGTAGAAACCACAAATAGGTACTCGTCAGGAAAAAAATATTTTACGGGTGGATCATTTTCGTTAGATGTGAATCTTGAAAGAAAACCAACCACTACATTATCTTTTCCTGGTTTATTCAATATGGTTATATCATATTCCTGTAATAGCAATAACCACCTAGTTACCCTACCATTTTTGATAGGTTTATTCATTAAATATTTTATGGAAGCATGGTGAGTATGCAATACTACTGGGGATCATGTAATGTAATGCCAAAATTTATTAATTGAATGTATTAACACAAGGAATTAATTTTATTTTACCCCATAATTTAGTTCTACGGGTGAAATATTTTTGTTGATGTAGTAGATCGTGTATGGATCCTTTCCTTCGAGTTTCCCTAGAATAACTCCAATGGCAATGTCTAATGCATCCATGGAAATATGAAATGAGAGGGACCAATTGGGTCCTCTTAAGATGGGAGCTTCATACACTTTAGTTTTCAATTCTTCAAGTGTATTTAGGCATATTTTTGTTCATAAAAACTCATAAACTTTGATAAGAAAGGCAAACAATGCATGAGAAATTCATGAAATTTTTTCAATAAAGTGACGATAATAACTAACATACCCTAAGAAAGTTCATACATATTTTTGTGAAGACGGATTCAGGAAATTTAATATTACCTTATTCATTCAATCCACATGGATGCTCTTAGCTGAGATGCAATTTCCTAATACGATGCCATCAATTAACATCATTGGACATTTTTTTATTGTCAAGGGAAACATTTTATTCCTTACACCTTATCAATGTTTTCTCTAGTTTTTATAATGCCTCATCAAATTCATTACCATATGTCATGAAATCATCCATATATATCTCCACACTCATGAATTAAATCAGAGAATATACCAATTATAGCTATTTGAAAGGTGGTGGGGGAGTTACATAACCTGAATGGAAGAACACGATAGGAAAATGTTCCCCGCAGACAATTAAACATAATATTTTCTTGATCCTTGGGTGCAATATGGATATGGTTGTACCCACTGAATTCATCAAGGAAAGAAAAGTATTTATTCCCTTCTAATGTATCCTAGACTTGTTCAATGAATGGGAGTGGGAAATGGTCTTTGTGTGTTTCTTTGTTCAATTCTTTATAGTTGACACAAATTCTCCATTTATTGTTTTTCTTTGGTACCATGAGGAGAGGGGAGACCCATTGGCTATCAAAAATTGGCTAGATAAAGTTGGCTGTGAGCAATTTCCATATCTCCCCCTTAACTATGTCCTTTAGTGATGGATTCATTTGATGTTAGGGGTGGAGGATGGTTTGGATCCTTTTTTTTTATGTATATACGATGTGTGCATAATTCAGGATGGATTCCCTTCATGTCAAAGTAATCACAGGTGAAGGCATCATTGTGTTTTTGTAACAGTTTAACTAGTCATTCTTTTGTTGTTTAGTCATTCCTTGGTTGATTTTCAAGGTTGTTCGAGGGTTGATTTCTATGGTTTCTGTAGGGGACCCTTGGTATTTTTCTTGTGGGGATTCATGTTACATGGGTGAGATGATTTTTGAGGTTAGAGAATCCCATGTTTCAGGTTGCTTAACATGCTCAATAACATGCGAGGTTTTCGAGGGAGAAAACTATTCTATGAATTTGTTGATTTCATCCTGCTCTTTTTTCTCTCTAATGTCTAAGTATTGATCTATAGAGAGGACTTAGTGAGATTCTCCTTCTCCATCACTATCCTCCCTATCGACCCATAGTGGTGTTTCAAGATCTATGGTGGGTTTGGTGGGAGGATATAAGGGTAATTTCTTATTGACGGGCATATGTGACACATCGCCAACTGGGAGGATAGATATGGTCCAGGGTTTTCTAATTAACCCAAGTCGTTTGGTGTGACATATCCTGACGGGTTTAATGGCTCCATTAGCCAACTAAGGTCCTAAAATAATGAAAGAAAATAAACTACCCTAAAGCTATAACTATGATACTATGTATACGAATATAATTATTTACAAATGCTAAATAGAATCATAAATATGAATATGTGATTATGAATAGGATATTTACAATTTGCAAGTTTTGGTGGTTGTCTTGTGAAATCAATGTTTTTGTAATTGTTTACGAAGTAGATAAAGGAAGAACATATTTTTTATATTTTTTGTTCAATAATCTGAAATCTAAGAACTCTAAAGATACTAATAAAACATAGTCTGAAACAAGAAAAACATAAGAGTCACAACCAATTTAAACTGTCTTATTTCATTAACAAATAAACTTATAACATAAATTGAGTATGTATAAACCTAACATGATATTAGTCTCATAATGTGTCTATATCCCTGTGCAATCTGAACTTCCAGCTATCTTGCCTGTGAGAGAAATCTGTAACAGGCTTGTGCTAACATCTCCAGAATAAACTCAAGGTGTTTTTTGGGAGCAAGGATATAAGAACAGAGTAATAAACATATAGATCCAGTGACCTTGTAATGATAAATGTTTATAATAAAAGAAATTTTAATGTGAATCATTCATTTGATACATCAACTTAACATCAAGCATAAATCATGATATTAAAATGAAATAACAATCACATATATAATATATGAAACAAGAAGTTATAGACAAAATTTAAAGAAATGAATAAAATGAAGCATTACATGCTAATGAGGCTAAAGATGTATAACATGTTAATATTCCATAATATAAGAGACAAAACATAAATGGAACAATTTCACGCTGGTCTAAATCCCAAATGTGAACAACTTGTCCATATAGTCTGCGGGAATTACATGTCCATAATGCGTTCCAAAAAGGATCCCCTTCACTAACAAGAGTGAACAATATTTAAACTAATCTAGGATCCAAATACTCATATCTCACAGGATAGAGTTGAATCTCCCAAAATCAAGTAATATTACAAAAATAGTGGATTGGAAACCACTCATACCAGAGTTGGTTTATTCAAAATTAAATCAAAATGTTTTTATAAAACATAAAGAAGGAGAAACTACTAATCATTTAAGCGTATAATTGAAAATATTTCTTCCAAGTAATCAACAACAGAATCTCCCATTTCCTGAGAATAGCAAAACCAATTGATATATTAGAAAAATAATTACTAATAACTAATTATTACTAAAAGGAGATTTGCTACAGAATTAGCAAATGAAATCAAAATTTAAATCTACCTATTTTATTTTTAAAACAAAATCAAAACAAAATAACTATTTACTATTCCAACAATTTGCCAAAGAGACATCTAATAAATCCGAATTTATAACAGTGAAATTTGTTGAGTTTTTAGTGATCATATTATTAGGATGCTTATCCCCTTGTTTATAAAGCTTGAATCTTAGTTATATTGTTTCTTCTTTTTGGGTTTTTTCTTAATAGTTGGTTTGTGAATAATATCGGGAATGGGCTCAACAGTAGGGGCATGAGAAACATTTTCATTCAATACATCCACTACATCCTCTAACAATTTCCTGGGTGCAAAATTATATTGGGGTTTGTATTGGAATACAACAACGAGTCTACAATTCTCTTGGATAAGGAAAAATCGTTTCTGCACAGGAAACCCTCCTAGGTATCCCCAATCTGAGCTAAATGCAACAACAACAAAATTTTAATAAGACCAAGACAAAGGATTTAAAATATGCTTATGATAAACTCCTAGATATCTTACACAGACCCATATACAGATAAAAGGGAAAATATAACTTGAACNAAAAAAAAAAAAAAAAAAAACCATCAACAGGCTTGAAACTCTAAGCAAAAATAAGAAAAAAAAAACAAAAACGCTTACCTCAGCCACAAAACAAAAATGCTTCCAACAAGCATCCATAGCCTTGGCAAGGATGTCATTTAACCCACTCTAGTATCTATATCCTATCCAAGAGTCATCCATTTATGATACGAGACATCTTTGAACTTTGATCAAATTGAGAACAAACTTGAGGATATTCTTAAACCTGACATTGCTTCGCTGCCAGCAGGCCTAGTCATTACCTTGATGAAGTTGCCTTAGTATCATGCATGCATTTACCTGCTTCCAACAAACTTTTTTAGCATCCCGATGGGTTTACATACACTTCCCACACAATATATTTCTTTCAACCCTCCATAATCTGTTTATAGTTTGCAGAATTTAATGGCATTCAAGAGAGCGGGATGCTACTGAAAATCTTGTAGTTTGGAATAAAAAATTGATCTTTCACCAATTATTCTTTTGTTTTGATGACCCTCATCGTGACTTGGAAACTTATATTTCAGTTAGGAAATCATCTCGAGGATGGGAAGGTACAGTTGAGTTGTTTTTCTCAAAAAAGGGACAACGTTAGAAGTTTATTAATGACAATCACCTCTACTTGTAATTTCAATGAGAACCCATAAACCTTGATTTGAACAGAAACTCACTTCTGTTGATCTGAGTTTTAACATTCATAGCACTGGTGCTTCGAGGAGTTGTCATATGTTGCTAATGAATGAAAATTCTGATTTCCCCTTCCACAAATGAAAAGGTGAATCAAACATTTTTATTTGAAAATAAATCAAAATCAAGCAAAATGAAAAGAACCAAAATAAAAAAACAGAAGACAAAATTTATAAAAACAATATGTACAAAAGGTGGATATGAAATCATGAGGTGAAATACCTTTTGAGAGCCTGGCCATTCATTGGAAAAGTGTTTGGCTGTCCCTCCAAATTATGTAGACGGAAAGAGCTGGGACCCAATTTTTCAGAAATTACAAATGGTCCCAACCACAGATTCTGGAACTTGGTGTGTTCCCCCTTTCCCTCATGATATTTGTCCCACTTGAGAACCAAGTCTTCGACATCGAAATTCCTATATGAAGAAGAATTTGAATCAAACCATCTTTTTACAATTTTTTGATCCTGATCCAGTTTATGCTTTGCTTGTGTTCTCACTTCCTCCAGTTTTAATAAGGCGTTTATTCAATTTTCTAGAGGAGGGCACTCCTCTTCTTGAACTTTCTATGACAGTTGCAGTGAGGGAAGTAAAATATGTGGAGGGAGAATTGCTTCTCTTCCATATACGTGGAAGAAAGGGGAATTACCAAAAGAGGATTTTGGGGTTACCGTATCAGCCCAAAGTGCATTATACAGTGCATTCTGCCAATTTTTGTGATTTTCTGAAATTCTCCTTTTAATAATATTGATTAAATTTTTGTTCGTTGATTTTGCTAGGCCATTTCCTTGAGGGTAGTAGCTTGTAGAATACTTCACTTTAATCCCTTTTTCCAAAGAAAAAATGTTCATATCAAGGGATGAAAAGTAAGAGGTGTTATCAAAGACCAAACATTTGGGAAATCCGAATCAAGCGATGATATGAGAGTTTAGGAAAGATACTACTTGATTTGTGTTCACCACTTTCAAAGGTACATCCTCAGACCATCTAGTAAAATAATCCTTTGTTGTAAGGATATACTTGTGCTGCTGCTGCGAAGAAGGATTGATTTTTCCTATGATGTCAAGGCCCCATTACTGAAAAGGAGAATCTTTAGTAATAGGCTACAAAGGGAATGATGCCTTTTTCACTCGTCCTGTAGCCTTTTGGTAGATTATGGATTTATGACATAGTGCATGGGCGTCTTTAAACAAAGTGGGCCAATAGTACCTCCATCGAAGTGGTATCTCCATCGAAGTGACCACCAACTTCACCTGCATGGAGTTCAGATAACACTCTCTCTGACTCTTCCTTTTCCAAACAACGCATAAGAACATCATCAAAGTTATTTCGAAACAATACATCATTGATTAACTAGAAAGATGCAGATTTTAGCCTAAGTGCTCTTTTTTTTTTAGGATCAAGATTACGGGGATCGGATCCATGTGTCAAATAAAATTTAATGTTCTCATACCAAGAATTGATAGTAACTTGTGCACAACTAATTTATTTTTCATTATGTTGATCTATAGTTAAGGTGTTGATTTGACTTTCCTGTTCTTCAACTGAATCAACCACTAGTTTACATAGGCCTTGACCTTTAACAATCCGTACAGGGGTTATTTCGAGGTCATATTCCTGTAATGATTTCATCCAATTTTCCATTTTCTCACCCATTTCTTTTTGCACTAGCAGGTTTCTTATAGCTGGGTAAGGAACAATAACCTTGGTTCTGGATTTCAATAGGTATGACCAGAAGTGTTTCATTGCTTGAAAAACAACACATGCATGTTGATCTACTGTTGGTTAGTTAATATCTTCTCCTTTGAAAGCTGAGCTCGTGAAGGAAATAGGTATATCATTGCTTTCAACGTTTTTCTGTGTCAACACAACAAAATAAGATCGGTCAGAACCAAAGGTATAAAGAGTGAAATCCTGAGAAAAATTGGGACTCATCAAGGAAGGGGCTTCTATTATTGATTTTCTAATTGAATAGAAGGCTTGAATTTCTTGTGATCCCCAACGATATAAAACAACATTTTTTTATTAAATTCTATAAGGGTCTTACCATTTCCGAGAAACTTGGGACAAATATTTTGACAAAATTAATCTTGCCCAAAAAGAACTACATGGCTTTTTTGGAAGAAGGGGGGGGGGAGCTTAGTAATAGCTTGGGTTCTTTCAGGGTTAATAATCATTCCATACTTAGGTACTATAAACCCAAGAAGTTTACCTTGTTCTACTGCAAAGACCTATTTGTTAGGGTTGAGGGATATGCCAAACATGTGACATCGTTCCAGGACAACCCTAAGGTGAGACAAGTGATCTTTCCTGTTTTTAGAGGATATAGTGAAATCATCAAGATAGACCATGATTGATTGATTAATGAGGCCATGGAAATAAATATCCATTTCTCTCTATAAAGTGGCACTGACGTTTATCAGTCCAAAAGGCATTTTACTATAGGCATAAGTTCCCCATGTGGTGCGAAAGGTGGTTTTAATCTGATCTAAGGGAGACATGAGGACCTGGTTGTATCCCAAAAATCCATCTAGTAAAGATAGTCTTTCAGAACCAGACACCTGCTATAGAATTTGTTCCAATGGAGGAACAAGGTAGTTATCTTTATTAGATGCTCGGTTCAAGTTTCGAAAATCGACACAGAGTCGAATTTCATGACTTTTCTTCCTTATAGGGACTAGATTAGACACCCATTGCGTGTGCCTTACCGGGAAAATTATCTTTGCAGTTAGCAATTTATTTAGTTCCTTTTTAACAGTGGGTTCCAATTTAGGGTGCATCTTCCTCAGTTTCTATTGAAAAGGCTGTCCGGGGTTTCATGGGGATGAAATGTTGTATGATATTTGGTTCGAATGTTTTCAAGTCATCATACGTTCAAGCAAAAACGTCTTTAATTTCTTTAAACAATTTTATAAAAGCACATAGTTTGTTCTTGGAATAACATGTGCCCAGATTAATATTTTGAGGATTGTCCTTTGTTCCTAAATTAACTGTTTCATAAGTCAAAGAAGAACTGTTCATTTTACAATTTACCGTTCCTCTAAATTTATCATGCAAGTCATAAAATTTCTCTAGTCTTACAATAGATTTGGGGATAGAGTTTACCAGATCAGATGTTGATTCAAGAGATCTAGGATCTGATATTACCATGAAGTTATGAAGGTTTTCATAGTGAGTGCCTTCATCAATGATTGCACCTTTGAAGGTGTCTTCCATGTGCATAAAGTTGATGATTTTCTGGTCATCATCGAATAATCTCCAGTTTGTGATGTTATCCGGGATCGATGGCCTGAACAATAATTCAATTGAAAATGCATTATGGGAAATACATTCAACGAGCAACTGTTTAGAAGCAACATTGGCCAATAAATCATCTTTTGAATTACTTAATATAGGAATGGAATTTATGTTAAATGCTGAAAATTTTTGCATCAAACTCCATACCTCGGTTTGGTAGCTTTTCAGATGTGGTGATAAGCAATGTATGGCATTTATTACCTGCTTAACCACGATTTATAAATCACCAAATACCATCAAATTTCGCACGTCCATATCCAAAGTTGTCCTAAGTCCTTGTATAAGTGCTTCGTACTCAACGGTGTTATTAGTGCACTCAAACTCTAGCCTGCAAGCAATAAAAGTTTTATTACCTGTAGGATTGATGAGCACACAACCTACACATGCTCCTTCTTTTTATTTGGATCCATCAAAGTACAATGACCATATTTGGGCTTCGTTAACAGTACTTGGCATACTCGCCAAAGCTGATGTCTGAGTATAGGTCATAGCTTCCGATTGCTTCCCAAGATTAGTAATAGGAGAAATTTCGGTCATGAAATTACCAAAGAAGGTATTCATTCCCTGAATTTCAAATGAATTAGAAGATGCAGTGATTGGTTCATTTGCCTCATTTAGATCTGTCATGGTATGCTTAAGATAGTGTTCTCTGTTTATCCTAATTTTGTTGGGCGGTCCATTTTCAGGTAGCCACAAATGACACCAATCTGTGGAAAAGTAACCATGTAGCTATTCTGACTAGTCCCTACTTAAAAAAAAAACGTAAACTTTAGGGATATCAACAATGATAATTTCAATTATTTGATGAACCTTAGGATTGGAAGATAATCTAACCAGAACATTCTTAAGCTCACCAATTACCTTAACGTTTGTTCGATCTAGTTGAATTATATTGAGATCATAAGGTTTAACTTCTGCATTAATTTTTTAAAAAACACATAGATGCATCACGTTTGATGATTTGTTTAAAAATCGGGGCTGCTAAGATTTTTTTACTTTCATATTGCTTTGACTGTTTTGGAAACACGTTTGTATTCACTTTAGAAGGGGGTTTGTTTTGCGTTTTGATCCTTGTGTTGTAGGGGTGAAATTTTTTGAAATTTGCTTGGAAGATACTGTCCGAGAAGTGACCAAAGACATTGGGAGATGATTTCTCTTCTTCCAGTTCTTCTTCCTCAACTAAGTTTTCAGAATTTTCGGGAGGGGCAGATGCATAATTATCATGTGCTTCTAAGATGGTTTGCAAAGCATACTATAAACTTTGGAAATTTAGACCTTCAGTGGTCAGGTTTGGGCGGTTGAGAGGAAACAATTTTCTGAAAGGAGGTTGAAAACTTCCTTTGCTTGTTGATGCCTCCTCGAATGTTCTCTTCAAGTCAACGACCTGATTGGACAGTTTTTGGAAAGCTTTCTGCAAGCTTTCTAAGTCTAAAGTTACCTATTGATTTTTAGTTTGAGGAGGCCTAGTAAGGATCTCTATTTTTTTTTTAGAGGATGAAGTTGTTTCAACTTCACTACTAAGATTATCTTTCAGACTCAAAATATCCTTTTCAATTTGGCTTGCCTCCTCAAAAGCTTCAAGCAACATGTTCTTTTTATACCTTTTGACCCATATGGCTATATTATTGTACAAGGCTTTAGCATAATATGCAATGATTAAAATTTCAAGAGCCATTGAATCTACATGGATTTTATTCTTTAAAGTAAGAAATCTTTGGTTAAAATGTTTCACTTTTTCCTTAGGATTCATCTTTAAGATGGAAAGTTCCATAATCAAGACTTCCAAAGATTTATCATCTCCAAATTTTTCCAAGAAACAAGTTTCAAATTTGTCCCAAGAGATAATGGTTTGGGGCTGTTGAGAAAAATACCATGTGGAGACATTTCCCTCAAAAGTATAAGGGAATAATCTGCATACTACATCCTTGTGTTTAACACTTCGGAGTCTAATTGACAACATAAATTTTTGATATGATCCTCATCAGACTGCTTTGAGTCTGGATCAAATTTGGGCATCCATTTCTCTGGCTATTTCGGTAGTGAGTGCTAGGGTCCGGGTACAACCACGACATCTTGATCACACCAAGGTCTGGCAGGATTGTTTTGATTTTCCATGGGAGTTGGTGGTGTAGAAGGATGAGATGGTTCTGATGAAGAACCACCTTCGTCTGAAGATTCTCCTCCTGAAGAGGATGGAGAATATCTAGGTGGGGAAGGTAGGATACTAGATCCTCCGACTCCAAGGGTAGGTGTTTCAACAAGATTGGTAGTATTATCACCTAAAGGATTTTGGAGTAGAGCAGTGCCTTGAAGTTGTTCTTGGATATTCGAGAAATCTAGGGGTTGATTAAGTGGCCTACGAGGTTGTCTAATACGAGCTAAGGAACTATGCATTCTTATTAGTGACTGACGAAACATTTCTTGGACGTCGACCCCTTGAGGAATTGGTGTCACTGGTTCAACAGGAATCTCATAGTTATCATTTGAGGTAGTTTTTGTTTCAAGTGTAACGTTGTTGTCTAAGTGACTACGCGTTACGATAGGGGTGAAAGTGTGTGGGAGAGGAGTCTTGTGACTTCCATGTGCCATCGATTGAATTCAGGCCCTCCTTCTAGTTCCATTTATTGACAGGCATATGTGACACACCGTCAACTGGGAGGATAGATCTTGTCTGGGGTTTTCTAATTAACCCAAGCCGTTTGGTGTGATCTATCCTGACGGGTTTAATGGATTCTTTAGCCAACTAAGGTCCTAAAATAATGAAAGAAAATAAACTACCCTAAAGCTATAACTACGATACTATGTATCCGAATCTAATTATTTACAAATGCTAAATAGAAACATAAATATGAACATGTGATTATGAACAAGATATTTACAATTTGCAAGTTTTGGTGGATGTCTTGCGAAATCAATGTTTTTGTTATTGTTTACGAAGTAGATAAAGAAAGCACATATTTTTTTATATTTTTTGTTTAATAATCTAAAATATAAGAACTCTAAAGATACTAATAAAACATAGTCCGAAACAAGAAGAGAATAAGAGTCATAGATAATTTAAACTATATTATTTCATTAACAAATAAACTAATAACAAAAATTGAGTATGAATAAAACTAACCTGATATTAGTTTGATACTGTGTCTATATCCCTGTGCAATCTGAACTTCCATCTATCTTGCTTGTGAGAGAAATCTGTAACAGGCTTGTGTTAACATCTCCAGAATAAACTCAAGGTATTTTTTGGGAGCAAGGATATAAGAATAGAGTAATAAACATATAGATCCAATGACCTTGTAATGATGAATGTTTACAGTAAAAGAAATTTTAATGTGAAGCATTCATTTGATACATCAACTTAACATCAAGCATAAATCATGATATTAAAGTGAAATAACGATTACAGATATAATATATGAAACAACAAGTTATAGAAAAAATTTAAAGCGCTCAATAAAATGAAACATTACATGCTAATGAGGCTAAAGTTGTATAACATGTTAATATTCCATAATATAAGAGGAAAAACATAAATGGAATAGTGTCACGCTGGTCTAAAGACGAAATGTGAACAACTTGTCCATATAGTTTGCGGGAATTACATGTCCATAATGTGTTCCAAAAAGGATCCCCTTCACTAACAAGAGTGAACATTATTTAAAGTAATCCAGGATCCAAATACTCATATCTCACGGGATATAGTTGAGTCTCCCAAAATCAAGTAATATTACAAAAATAGTGGATTGGAAACCACTCATACCAGAGTTGGTTTATTCAAAATTAAATCAATTTTTTTTCATAAAACATAAAGAAGGAGAAACTATTAATCATTTAAGTGTATAATTGAAAATATTTCTTCCAAGTAATCAACAACATAATCTCCCATTTCCTGAGAATAGCAAAACCAATTGATATATTAGAAAAATAATTACTAATAACTAATTATTATTAAAAAGAGATTTGCTAGAGAATTAACAAATGAAATCAAAATTTAAATCTACCTACTTTATTTTTAAAACATAATCAAAACAAAGCAACTATTTACTATTCCAACAATTTGCCAAAGAGACATGTAATAAATCTGAATTTATAACAGTTAAATTTGTTGAGTTTTTAGTGATCATATTATTAGGTTGTTTATCCCCTTGTTTGTAAAGCTCAAATCTTAGTTACCCTGTTTCTTCTTTTTGGGTTTTTTCTTAAAAATTGGTTTGTGAACAATATCAGGAATTGGCTCAACAGTAGGGGCATGAGAAACATTTTCTTTCAATACATCCACTACCTCCTCTAACAATTTCCTGGGTGAAAAATTATATTGGGGTTTGTATTGGAATGCA